>BLBF01000049.1:6737670-6765264 GCA_015471245.1 Laticauda colubrina
GAAGGAAGGAAGGAAGGAAGGAAGGAAGGAAGGAAGGAAGGAAGGAATGGAACTTTGTAGAGAAATTTATATTACAATTGTCCAGTGGACTCATAATTCAGCAAGCACTTATGCACATTTCTATAGAATAAATAAGACCAGGACAATTGAATACTAGCAATATCAGTTACTTTGTGTAATAACAAAACACACTTCAGTTGACATCCAGACCCTGTAGAACTATTCCACCCACCCACCCCCCCAGCTAAACAATGCACACACACCCAAGAAAAAACTAACTGAGCTTTCCACATGGCAGTTCCTGAGTCTTAAACTGACCTATCTGAGATTGTGTTTGGACAAATACAGCCAACATTGACTTGATGGACTTCTGTCTTGCTTCAGTGATAAGTTCTTTTATTCAATTGTTCATTTATTCACCCTTTCACTGGTCCTATATGAAGTTTTTCCACCAAGAGTTCAAGATAACAAACAGAGAAGTCTTCCCAATATTCTTCCATCACAACTATGTGAAGTAAGTTGGTGAGGAAGGAGGAGAACTGCCCCAAGCTCCCTGAGGAAGCTTCCATGACCAAAGGGCGACTGAAAACACCTTAACTATGGTACCATTTTGCTCTTCAGTTTTATGCATCCTGCTAACAGAATAGACACGAGCAAGGAGGGGAAAAAGAAATAGGAGCATCAAATTAAATCCAAGGTCCCCTCCAACTCTATCATTCCATGTTCTATGATCCCCCTTCCTCTTGGAATCCCAATTCTGAAGAGGCACCGATTCCAGAAGACACTTCAGAAAGAATCCTGAACAACAACAAAAGAGTACCTAACCCTGTTATATCAGTCTGCAGGGAGGAAAAGGCTGGGAATCTGTGGTGTGATAAATTTAAAAAAAAAAAGCAAAACATTGGCTTTCATCAGCTCCAGCGTTTGCTGTTGACAGTGTAACAGCTGAGTACAGCTTGAAAACATGTAACTGGAGGCATCTAAACTTCCTTTTCTGCAGTGTTGGCTGCAGGGAAATTAGAGGGTGCTGCCAATTGAGGGCTGTTCTCTTCTCTTTCCAAGCACCTGGTTGGGAGACAGAGGCAATCTTCTGGAAAGGGCCCATGCTAAATCCTATCTGTCCTTGAAATATACCATCTAGACAAAGCCCTGTGTAGAAATGCCACCTTGCAAAGGAAATTGACAATCTGTAGGAATCCTTCACTTGGATCTGATCCTTTTCAAACAGGTGGCACTGATTAGGAAAAAAAGAAAACAAGTGTTTGGATGATTCCCAGATTCAAAAAAAAAAAAGCTATCTTGGCCCAAACCTTCATCTTTGGTTAATTTTCTTGCATTGTCATTGTTAACATTCCTCCAACACTGTCCTATTTTTGACCAGCTACAAGTGAATGGTTGCTGATTACAGCCCCCTAGAATTCCTGGTAATTTCTGTTGCATCTAACAACACATTTCTACCTCCAAAATCATCTTTGTTTGCATTGGTTTTGTCACTTTAAGGAAAGGTTTTTGGTACAGTGCATCTTTTGGCACACAAGTGATCCAGATGGAATATTTTGTGCAGAGCAAAAAAGAAACCACTTGTTTATTTTTGTTGCCTGTCTTAGTGCTGAACTTTACAGGAGGTGGGGATAAAAAATTGGGACTGGGATTTTTGTTGTAAGGGGGCAATACTTCTCTTAGGTTTCCATGTCCCAAAGATGCTTTTTCAGGAGGCAACTGGACTTTCTGTTTTTTTCTCTTTGAAAACATTTTATTTCTCATCAAAGAAGCTTCTTCAGCTCTGACTGGATGGTGGGGAATAGAAGGATTATACTCCTTGCAGACAGCTGGTCATTTGTATCCTTTTAGGGAGCTGTTGAGGCCACCTGGAGGTTTATCTATTTCATCAGGGTCACATAACTGGTGCAAATGAGTGTGGAGCCTTCGTGGAACTGTTGAAAGGACTGTGTTGTAGATTGGACATAGATGATGTCGTATCCCTCCCCCTCTGTGGAGAGAGGGCTGTTCAATTATGACATAGATGGCCTCTTGGACCCTTCTTTCAAAACAGTGGTCCTCTCTGTCCAAAATATGGAGTTTGTTGTTTTCAAAAGAGTGGCCTGTGTCTCTGAAAATCAACCATGAATGCTTTTTGAATGTTCCAAGTGCCATTGTCACTTCAAACAGCCATTAAATAAATGTGTGTAAGTTGAGGACTACCTGTATTTAAGAGGCTGTGTATGGTGTGTTGGGGTGAACTGATTCACTCCTGTCCTACCAACTTGCTGCCAGTCACTGTAGGTCATCTAAAGGCAGAGAACAACAAGAATGATTATGGGGCTGAAGGCTGAAACATGAAAATAATGATTACAGGAATGGGGTATGAAAAGAAGGATCAGGGGTGACATGAAAGCAGTGTTGCAATATCTCAGGGGCTGCCACAAGGAAGAGGGAGTCAAACTATTCTTCAATTTGGTTTCAGAAAAAAACTATCCTGTAATCTGCAACTCTTACACTGCAAAAACATATGGACTATACAACTCAATCAGGGCAAAACAATAGACGCAATCTACATAGACTTCTGTAAAGCCTTTGATTCAGTGGTACACAACAAACTACTCCTAAAACTAAAATCTTATGGTATCTCTGGACAACTGCATAACTTGATAGAAGCATTCCTGTCAAACAGACAACAAATGTTCAAAACTGGGACCGTCCTATAAAATTCTGTACCTGTCAACAGTGGTGTCCCCAAGGCAATGTTCTAGGACCAACTCTCTTCATACTCTATATAAATGACCTCTGTGATCACATTAAGAGCAACTGCGTTCTCATCGCAGATGATATAAAGCTGTTCAATACCACAGACAATACTGCTGCCCTTCAAAAGGATCTTGACTATATATCAGAATGGTCAAACAAATGGCAACTTCAAATCTCAATAAATAAATGCTCTATCTTACATATTGGCAAAAAAAATAACCAGAAAATAAAATACGAACTGAATAGTCAAGACCTTGTTGATGATTCAAGCTCTGTAAAGGACCTTGGAATACTCATCTCTAATGATCTAAGTGCTAGAGCCCACTGTAACTACATAGCCAAAAAGGCATTAAGAGTTGTTAACCTAATCCTACATAGCTTTTTCTCTGATAATATCACACTACTAACTGGAGCGTACAAAACATTTGCTAGACCAATACTCAAATACAGCTCATCCGTCTGGAACCCACATTACATATCTGATATTAGCACAGTTGAGAAAGTCTAGAAATATTTCACAAGAAGAGTTATCCACTCCTCTACTCGTTGTAGAATGCCTTATGCCAACAGACTTGAAATTCTAGACCTAGAAAACTTCGAATTACGCTGTCTTCGGTCTGCTCTAAGTATGGTCTGTAAAATCATATATTGCAATGTCCTACCTGTCAATGAATACTTCAGCTTTAACCATAACAACACAAGAGCACACAATAGATACAAACTTAAGGTTAATCCCACCAAACTTGATTGTAGGAAATACGACTTGAGCAACAGAGTGGTCAATGACTTGAGCAACAGAGTGGTCAATACCAACAGAGTGGTATTGAGCAACAAGTGGTCAATACTCTACCTGACTCTGTGGTTTCTTCCCCAAACCCCAAAAACTTTAACCTTAGACTGTCTACTATTGACCTCACCCCTTTTCTAAGAGGTCTGTAGGGGGCGTGCATAAGCACACCAACATGCCTACCATCCCTGTCCTATTGTTTCTTTTATTTTTCTTATATGTACCCATTTCATGTGTTCATAACTATGTATATACTTATACCTATTATCTTGTAAGCAATTGACAAATCAAAATAAATAAATAAAATGAAAACACCAGAAGAAGACACAAAACATGGAAACTATCCAAGGAGAGAAGTAACCTAAAACTAAGGAGAAAATTCCTAAAGTTTAGAGAAATCAATCAGTGGAATAGCTTACCTTCAGAAGTTGTGGGTGCTCCATCACTGGAGACTTTCAAAAAAGACTGAATAGCCATTTATCCAGAATAGTATAGAGATAACATAGGAGAGCCACAGTGATGCAGTGGTTAGTTAGAATGCAGTACTGCAACCTGCTTTTGCTGACTGCCAGCTGATTGCAATTTGGCAGTTCAAATCTCACCAGGCTCAAAGTTGACTCAGCCTTCCATCCTTCCAAGGTTGGTAAAATGAGGACCCAGATTGTTGGGGGCAAGAGGCTGATTCTGTAAAATGCTTAGAGAGGGCTGTAAAGCACTGTAAAGTGGTATATAAGTCTAAGTGCTATTGTTATTGAGCAAGGGATTGGTCTAAAAGACCTCCAAGGTCTGTTCCAACTCTTATTATTCTATGTTCTCTATAAACTTGTTATTTACCATAACAAGACTACTGGGTCTGGATGACAAATGTCCAAACAACTATTTTTTTCTGCCATCTGGTGGACTTACAGCTTACCTTCAGAAATTGTGGGTGTTCCATCACTGGAGGGTTTTAAACAGAGACTGGACAGCCATTTGTCTGAAATTGTATAGGGTTTCCTGCCTGAGCAGGGCATTGGATTAGAAGCAGAGGTGGTATTCAGCAAGTTCTGACCGGTTCTGGAGAACCGGTAGCGGAAATTTTGTGTAGTTCAGAGAACTGGCAACCACCACTTCTGACTGGAGATTTTACAGTATCCTTCCCCTGTCATACCCACCAAGCCATGCCCACAGAACCAGTAGCAAAAAAAATTTGAATCCCACCATTGATTAGAAGATCCCTGAGGTCCCGTCCAACTCTGTTATTCAGGATGGCATGCTCTATATTGAACTACATGAACAAGTAGCCAAACTTCTAAAGACACTTGCAGTATCCCATAACAGCTGTGCTTTCTATGACAGATGCAGGCAAGTCCTTTGAAACCATTTCAAAAATGTTTTTTTATAAAAATACCAATCTGCTTTCTCTGATCCTATTTTGCACACTATCCTATGTGCTTATCTTTCAAAGCAGTGGGTCTGATCATTAATCTAGTCCCCTGGTAGGAATATAATTCATTATAGAGAACTCCAATATGTTTGGAATGGGAAACCAATTCACAAGTGGCAATTATTATGGGTTTGAAAAAAAAAAAAACTGTATCCCCCCCCCCAAATCATTTTGGTTTGTAGTTTCTGGTCTGGGGCTCTTTTCAAAAAAAAGTACACAAGTGCCAATTATATTTGGATCTGAAACAATAGTGCAAACAAATCATATTGGATTATTGTTTGTGGTCTGAGGCTCTTTGTGGAAAGCACTGTTTCCATTAAGGTTCTCCCTGACATATTATCACTCAGCAGCTAAGCATTAAAGATGGGTAAAACATTCTGTTGCTACATTTAATGGTCTTCGGGGGCCTCGTTTGTACAGAAGGCCAGGCATTAGAGCTAGTTTTTATCTCGGAGCAGATGTGATGTGATTTGGTAGAAATAGGAACATCTGTCCTTCTCCTAGTCAGATCACTCCCTGCATTAGAGCTGACCAGTGCCACCATTCACAATAAGGAGAATGGATCCATTGGATCACTCCACTTTAGCCATCAGATGCAGATTGCATTACCAAGTGCCAGATAATGAATGGAATGGAATGGAATCAGAGGTGGTGTTCAGCAGGTTCTGTCCAGTTCTGGAGAACCGGTAGTGGAAATTTTAGTAGTTCAGAGAACCAGCAAATACCACCTCTGACTGGAGATTTTATAGTATCCTTCCTCTGCGATGCCCACCAAGCCACGCCCACAGAACTGACAGTAAAAACATTTGAATCCCACCACTGAATTGAATGGAGAGGAGAGGAGAGGAGAGGAGAGGAGAGGAGAGGAGAGGAGAGGAGAGTTGGAAGGAATCTTGGAGGTCTTCTAATCCAAGCCCCTACTTAGGCAGGAAACCCTATACCAATTCAGACAAATGTTTCTCCAATCTCTTCTTAAAAAATTCCAGTGTTGGAGCATTTACAACTTCTGGAGGCAAGCCATTCCACTGATTAATTGTTATCACTGTCAGGAAATTTCTCCTTAGTTCTAGGTTGCTTCTCTCCTTGTTTAGTTCCCATCCATTGCTTCTTGTCCTGCCTTCAGGTGCTTTGGAGAATAGCTTGACCCCCCTCTTCTTTGTGGCAGCCCCTGAAATATTGGTACACTATCACATCACCTCTTCTTCTCATTAAACTAGAATACCCAATTCCAGCAACTATTCTTTATATGTTTTTGCCTCCACTCCCCTAATCATCTTTGTTGTTCTTCTCTGCACTGTTTCTAGAGTCTCAACATCTTTTTTACATCATAGCAACCAAGATGTAAAAAACATTAGAATTTTAGTTTAATAATGCAGTAAGTTGACCTAAGAAATTCTGGTTCTCTAGCATTTAAAGAAAATCAATATAAAATGTTTTGTAGATGGCACCTAAGTCCAGCAAGACTGGCCAAAAGCAGAATGTTGGAAGTGTAAACACAAAGAAGGAACGTTCTTTCATATCTAGTGGCAGTGTCCAGAGGTTACAAAATATTGGATGAGGGTACAAAGATGGTTATTAGAAATTACAGATCACAAATTAGAACTTGAACTAGAAATATTCTTATTAGGAATAATTAAGGGAAAATTGAGCAAGGTCTCCGATACATCATTATACATATCATAACTGTGGCGAGAATCGCCTTCACGCAGGGATGCAAGAAGGAAAAGATACCATCTGAAGAAGACCTGACACAAAAAATAATTGATTGTATGGAACTGGATAAATTCACAATGGTATTAAGAGGCAAAGATGATTCAGACTATTATGCAGTTTGGGACAGATGGTACAAATGGGTGGAGGATAGAAATAAGAGTTGATGTTTACGTATAAAAGGAAAGGTATGTATTAATAACGACACAAACACTGTCAATGTGAATAGAGATTTGTATTTTTGTTTTTAAAAAAATAAAATATTAATTAAAAAAAGAAATTCTGGTTCTCTGTGATTTTTGTGGAAATTTAAGCAAAGCTATTATTATAAATAATTCATCTTTCAGACTTTTCTGCTTTTCTCATAACAATTAAGATGACAGACTGCAGGGTTTGAACTATTTGCTCCAAAAAATATCTTAGAAAAAATGCTGAAAATCCATCTGGTTTCAGCAATTTATTTAATTTAAAATTTTAACAGTTTCTCCTATCTCTTCCAGTGTAACTGGCCTATTGATTTCCTTTTTAAATTTTATTCCATGAAGGTTATTTGAATACTTTTTAAATAAAATTCAATATTAGTGTTATCCACTTGTTGAGATACATAAAGATTAGAATTTTCTCTTGGAAATGCTGTTGCAATATGTTTTACGTTAACATCTTTCCATCATACAGCCTCAAAGTTTTTATTATCTACTGTAACTACAATGACTCTTTTTCAATCTACTGGCTAGGAGTTTTGAGATTGTATTAAATGTTTCTAAGCCTGAAGCCTTGGTAGATTCATACATTCATACTATTGTGTGGTTATCATCTATTAAATCATGTATAAAATGTACCACCATACTTTCTGGTTTTTTTTTAATTTATGGAATATAAAAGGAAAACCTTCTTCCTGCCCCACCTATAATTTCAGCACTCCTTAATATGAGAAGTACCAAATACCATATCTTGTTTTCCAGTTCAGCTATCCTTAAAAACTGGCAGCTATCCACCAGTTTTATGTATTTCTGGCAAGAAGATCAGCTTTCACAGCTTTTCAACGAGAAGCTATTCTGTTATTTTTAATACTGTCGCCCATACCTCTTTCATCAAGAGAAAATACATTTCCGTTCTCTTGAAAGTAGTGCATTACATAACTTTCCCTGATATTGTTGTCCCACATCTTTTAATCACCCATTCCTGTTCCTTCCATCTGGAGAAATCTTACAGAATGAGGCAATTCAACTAATACCTAGTAAAATCATGTCTAAAGTCCTGAAAAAAGACCAAATGTTCCTAAAGCTTTAAAATAATTTGTTATTCATGGTGGAGCATAAAGAACATTAACCTAATCAGTAAAAAACTAAGATGAAAAAACTTCAGTTCTATCCAGGGGCATCTGCAAAGAGAACAGAAGTCAACAAAATCATTGTGGTCATCATCTTGACATTTGAACCACACCACCACTCATGGACATCTTCTTATACCACACTCTTTAGCTTGGAGGTGTCCAATTTTGGCAAATGTAAGATTTGTGGACTTCAAGTCCCAGAATTCTGGCAGCTGAAGTCCACAAATTTTACAGTTACCATGGCTGGCCACCTTTGCTTTGGATACTTGAAGACAATGTTCATGGCTTTCTATAATCTAACTTTCCTCAGTATGTATGTATGTATGTATGTATGTATGTATGTATGTATGTATGATGATGATGTGTGTGTGTGTGTGTGTGTGTGTATCCAAGGTCTCCAAAGTTTCCTCTCCTCCCATGCCTCTTATCATTCCATTTCCAATTTATTCTCTTTTATTTTTTCAAAAGACTGAACAAAATATGACTCAAACTCTCGATAAAGGCTAAGTCCCACTGGCTAATGGATGCAAAACGTATGCAAAAAGGACACAGGGAAGAGCAAAATTTCGGGGGTGGTGGCTCCATCCATTGTCATCCGCTCCCAAAAGTGGCAAAAATTTGGAGAAACAGAACAGAAAAGAACAGAAAAGAACAGGCGGGGGTAGTACATAGCAGGGATGTTAAGCGGATGTTCATAGGAAGCCTAGCGGATGACAGTGGATGGAAGCGGATGACACATCCGAAAGGCTTCTGGGGGAGAATTGAGAAGCGGACGCATAGCGGAAGGAGCGGATGCATAGTGGATGAAGCGGATGCATCACGGACACCTATAGGAAACAAAGGGGATGCCGCGTGGATGTATATCGGATGCAAAGCGTTCACTGCGCATGCAGGGAGGATGAATTGCGTCAGCTCCGTGGATATAAAAGGATGCATGTCGCATGCAGTCAGCATTCAGAGGAAAGATGTGCTGCCACATACATCTTCAAAGAACACCATGGTTCGTCAGTCAGGGAAGAAGAGGAAGCCGGTGCCTACTCGTGCCAGCCCTGGCAAGAAGGACAGAACCAGCATCCCACCTCCTGGCACTGACTCTGAAGCTGCTGCTGCTGCTGCTGCTGCTGCTACTGCTGCTGCTACTGCTGCTGGTGGTGGTGCTGCTCCTGCTGGTGCTGGTGCTGGTGCTGTGGTGGACAAGCCCCAAGGCCCTCAAAGTCATGCTGCTGCAGGCCCTGCTGCTCAAGCCCCTGAAGGCCCTGCTGAAGCACCTGCCAGAGGTAGGAAGAGGCAAGGGAAGGAGAAGGGAGAGAGGAAACAGTACACCATTTCAGAGGACCATGAGGAGGAGGTGCTGGAATGGCTGAGGGAGAATGAGCACCTGTGAAGAAATGCCACAGACTCTATCGCAACACCAAGAAAAAACAGACAGCTTGGAGAGACAAGGCAGAGAGCCTGGGATACACTGCAGATGTATTCCTGGGATTGTGGAAGCACATGCACATCTGGTATGGCAAGCTACACCTCAAAAAATCTGGCCAGGCCGCTGTCAAGCTCACTGACCAGGAGATGTACATCATGGCCAAGTGCAGCTTCCTGGAGGGTGAGATCCGCCACCGAGGAGCAGCCCCTCTGACACCCCTCTCCTTCAGACAGCCCACAGACAGCCAGTCCTCTTCCAACTAGGAGCCAGCTACCCTGTCCAGGCAGGTGTCTTCAGAGGGCTCCATGGCAGAGACCCCCCCGACAGCTGTACTCCCCATGCTGGCAAACTTGGAGGATCCCCTCTCACAAATGGAGGAGGAAGCGGCAGCCACCACAGACCAACACACACCCACACCCACACCCAGCTCCAGAGGATGCAGGCAGAGAGGCAGACTGGAGGGCCAGAGCCACACTGTCCTCTTGGAGATCAGGGACACGATGAAGACAAGCACAGAACTTCTCTCTCAGCTGGTCCACTTGGACAGAGGATCCTCCAGCCGCCACACTTTCAATACCTACATGAGCCACACTCTCAGGAATATGCCCGAGGCCCAGTACCAGGTGATGAAGCAGAAGATAACAGCCCTTCTGCACAATCCTCCAGGCGCAGCTGAAGCTGCTCCTACCCAGTCCAGGTCTGCTCCTCCACCCAAGGCGATGTCATACAGTTTATTTAAGACAGTTAATAAAGGTTATCTTTGCTTAACACACTTAATTCAGTTTACTTGGTTCATTTTGCTTATTTAATAAAGTCATAAAGGTTACCTAAGAAAGTTAATAAAGGTTATCTTTGCTTGAGACACTTGGTTCATTTTTTTTTAACTTAATAAAGTGTTGGTGAAAACCTTGAACAAATGGTTAAGCCTTTGCATGCTTGTGGGATAGATAAGGATAGTTGTGGGATAGATAAGGATAATTGTGGGATAGATAAGGATAGTTGTGGGATAGATAAACCTCCAGTGCAAGCATAGTGGGACTGTATGGTCCACCATCCCAGCTTCCACACATATGGCCCTTTATTATCAATAACAATTTATTCATTGATCAACACATTTCAAAATAAACAAAGCTCTTTATTAATGCCCTATTCATTGTAGACCACTCAACATACATGGCACAATCTCATCAGTGTTATGCGACAGGCTCAAGGAAGCATCCATTAATCATCTATCATCCTGTCTTGCCACTCCACTGCTCCAGCTGGGGAGTTGCACCAGTGCCTCAGTCAGTTGCGCTGTTTCTTCCCTTCACATGAAGCTCTGTTGGGGACTTGTACATCCACAGTGTCTATCAGGTTACGTCCTTGCCTTCATTCACCAGGCTCCATGTCCCTATTCCCTTGTTGACGGTCGACAAGTCTGTTCTGCAACACTGGGTAGCGGGTGCGCATGAGATTGTGCAGGATGCAGCAAGCTTCCATGATGCTCCTCACAGTATGTGCCTCATGCTGCATGGTGGTGAGAAGTATCTGGAACCTGTTGGCCAGGATGCCAAAAGCGTTGTCCACCACCCGTCTTGCCCTGGACAGCCTGTAGTTGAAGATCCTCTCTTCACGGGTCAGGTATCTTGAAGTTTATGGCTTCATGAGGTAGGTTCTGAGGGAGAACGCGTCATCACCAACGATGAAGTAGGGCACACCTTGTGTGTCGTTGGGTAGGGGTTCTGGACCTGGAAAACCCATGATGAGGTTGCGTTCCAGCCCATCCTTGAGGTCACTGGTGTTGTATCCTGGCTATCTGAAGCTGATCCGTTGCCTGAAGCATTGATGTACATGAATTTGTAGTCAGCATCAACCATGGCAAAGAGGATGATACTGAAGAAGCCCTTATAGTTGTGATAAGAGGACCCTGAGTTGGCTGGAGCTTTGTAGGCCACGTGCTTCCCATCTATGGCTCCAACGGTGTGGGGAAAGTTCCACCTCTGATACCACTCTTCTGCAAGTTTCTTCCAGCCTTATTCAGTGGTGGAACACTTGAGGAGCTCCTCCACGTATTCTTCGATGATGGCCTGCACCACTTCTCTGACCACTTGGCTGATGCTGTTGTGTGGCACTCTCCACACATACTGCATGTTTTGTGTGTGGTTCCAGAGGCCAGGTGGCACAGAGTCAGTGCCACCTTCAGGCCAGGGTCCAACCAGGCCAGGGTTGGCACAGAAGTTGGTGCTCAGCTTGGTCAACCTGGGTCTCAGACGCTCTAGAAGTTCATCAAACATGGCTGGTGGAATCCTCATGAAGTGATGGAATGCACGAGGGTCTTCATTCCTCAGCTCCACCATCAACTGGTCATAGAGTCCAAACTCCATTCTTCTCCCGATCCATCCTCGGACCCACACAGCTCTTGGACGTCTCCTTCTTCTCCTTGTGTATAAAAGGTGAAACAGTCTGAACAGGGTTTGGTTCTGGTGATGAATGATGGCAGCTACCATAGGGACTGTGTCATGATCCATGGTGGAGAACAATGGATGATGTGGAAGACCAAGACCAAGGGTGAAGAGGTCTGTACACCACGGCTGCTGGACTCATACTGAGATCCAGGTGATTTTCTCCCCCTTTTTATAGGAAATATCAGTAGTCCGCTAGATGTCCTTCTACATACTCTAGATATACTGCAGACATCCTAAATATACGAGATACATCCCAGATACAAACGTTTTCTCCATTTTAATCCTTTATATACAAGATGCATACGCTACATCCTTTCTATTTCCGCACTACTAACACTGTGTGGATGTTCCGTGTACCTTTCGTTTCCTCCCCCTTTCCGTTTTCAGCTGCAGCAGATGTGAGTTGAGGGGATTGCCAGAGGATGCCGAGAGGATACAGCGGACATTTAACGGATGATAACGGACGTAGAACGTTTGTTGCCCGTATATGCTGCGGATGTACATCGTACGCGGCGGAAAGTTCATCCGCTCAAAAAGTTTTGTGCAGCTCAAAACTTCTTGCATGGATGAAATCTCAGTGGATGGATGCTGGAGGGATACAGCATATGAAACATGTATGCAGTGAGGACATAACGGATGCATCGTGTTTTCCAACGGATGGCAAGCTTTTTTGTCCATTTTACATCCTCTTTGCATCCGTTGGTGCAGTGGGTCAGGGGCTTAAGGTATCATTTACTTGTGCAGGAGTTAAACAGTAAAGAGTTCTCTCTCTATCCATACCATAACAGGTGGTTTACAATCAGTGAGTAGGGAAGAGGAAATGAAAGGTCTTTATACCCCTCCATCATTATTAAAATGGGGAAAAATGCTAAGATCCATCTCTTTCTGACAGCTCCCCTATTTGTTTGTTTTATTTTTATATACACATGGAAGAAGTCAACAAATTTTGACCTCCTGGCTGCACATTTCAATTTGAGCTTACATGGAACACGTGATCATCACCATACAATGGGGCTGTTGTGCCCATGGACAATCTGACTGGTTTTTTTTCAGCTCATCTGTCAAAATTGAATGGAATTGTCAGCCTATAAGCCCACCACTACCTCCATACTCATTTCAAATGTCTAATATGGAGTGGCCTTCTTTGTGCATGTGCCTACAAATACACCCACACCCACCTATATACAAATACACCCAGAGCTGTATCCTAATTGTACTACCGTTTGGTGGTTAGAAGTTACAGACTAAAATTTAGCTTTGGCTTGTCAAATCCTTTCCAAGATTTGTGATCGGCATATGGGTGAGTGTTTTAATAACATTTTAAAAGATAGAAAGGAGAGAAATTCGTCTTTTTCATGGACCTAGTAATTAGCAGCCTCATTTACATCCAAGTTAAATTGACATATCTGAATGTAAGCTGATTGCATCCTATTGAACTCTACTGCATATTTCCATTTTATGCATGCATTAATCTCATTGGCATTGGCTAGTGCACATAAAACATAGGTGTTTGCAAAGACCAAGCAGCTTAATTCCAAGGATACTGCCTTGACTGAAACACATGCCATACTTCACAGAAAATAGCTCTTCTTTGTCACACAGTAACAGGGATGTGTTTTTTAATTTTGGTTCAGAAGTATGACATCATTCACCTGCCAGGTTTTGAATGACTAAAAAAGATATTGATATCTTGACTATAAGACTTCTCTACTATTCACTGGAGCAAGTTTTCTAAACCTTGTCAACTTGAAGACGGTGTGGACTTCAGCTCCCAGGATTTCTCATTCAGCATGTTAGATAAGGAATTGTGCGAGTTGAAGTCCAGATATCTTCAAGTTGACAATGCTGAGAAACATTGCATAAGAGCAACCCTCCTGGTAATGGGATCCTCCTCTGTCCCAGACTGAAACAGCTTGCTCGTGCTTGACTCTGCAAAATGGTGGGTGATTTCAGATTTGCATGTCCTTCTGCAAAGGTCCTGAACAAACATTTTAACAATGACCTAAGCCAGAATACCCTGCTTTAAAAATAGGCAAGACTAATTCATTTAGATTGGTCTTTGAATAGAAGACCACGTAGAAGTCACAGGATTGTACTTAGTCTGGGAAGTTAAAGAACACAATGGTGAACAGACAGCATGTAATCCAGATTAACAGAGTTAGAAGAGATCTTGTAGGTCATCGAGTCCAACCCCTCACTCAAGCAGACCCTACACCATTTTTGATAGAAGGCAGTTCAATCTCTTCTTGAAAATTTGTGATGGAGCAATCACAACTGGTGGCAAGCTTTTCCATTGGTTGATTATCCTCACTGTTAGAAAATTTCTCCTTATTTCCAGGTTGAATCTTTCCTTGTTCAGTTTCCATCCATTATTCCTTGTCTGGCCTTCAGGTGCTTTGGAAAATAACTTGACCCCCTTCTCTCTGGGGCAGCCTCTCAAATATTGAAACACAGCTATCCTGTCTCCCATGGTCCTTCTCTTCACTAGACTAGCCATGCCAGTTCCTGCAACCATTCATTGTATGTATTAGCCTCCAGTCCCCTAATCATCTTGGTTGCTATTCTCTGCACTCTTCCTTGAGTCTCAACATCTTTTTTTATACATAAAATTTTTTTATTTGGGTTTTCACAAAACATAATACAAGTAAAATTTCTTTTTTTGAGAATAGCATGGTCCCAAGTTATCACTTCTCCATACAGACACAAATTCAATTTCATATTCATCTTTGTGTTCTATTTCATAACTTATTACTATTTTAACATTTATTTTTTCCCTTCCCTTAGTTTTCTCAATCTTAAGGCTAGGTCACACTGGCCGACAGATGCAAAACGTATGCAAAAAGGACACAGCGGACGAGCAAAATTTCGGGGGTGGCTCCATCCATTGTTATTCGCTCTCAAAAGTGGCGAAAATTTGTATAAGCAGAACGGAATACAACGGAAAGGAATGGATGGGGGTAGTACGTAGCAAGGATGTTAAGCGGATGTTTGTAGGAAGCCTAGCAGATGGAAGGGGATGATACATCCGCAGGGCTTCCGGGGGAGAATAGCAAAGTGGACGCGTAGCGGAAGACACGGATGCATCACGGATGCCTATAGGATGCATAGCGGATGCGTAGCAGATGCAAAGTGTTCACTGCGCATGCAGGGAGTATGAATTGCGTCAGCTCCATGGATATAAAAGGATGCAGCTCGCAAGCAGTCACCATTCAGAGGAAAGACCTGCTGCCAGAGACATCTTGGAAGAACACCATGGTTCGTCAGTCAGGGAAGAAGAGGAAGCCTGTGCCTACTCCTGCCAGCCCTGGCAAGAAGGACAGAACCACCATCCCACCCCCTGGCACTGACTCTGAAGCTCCTGGTGCTTCTGCTGGTGCTGCTGGTGCTGCTGGTGCTGCTGGTGTTGCTGCTGCTGGTGCTTCTCCTGCTGGTGCTGCTGGTGCTTCTCCTGCTGGTCTTGCTGGTGCTGCTGGTGCTTCTCCTGCTGGTGGTGGTGGTGCTGCTGCTGCTGCTGGTGGTGGTGGTGGTGCTGCTGGTGCTGCTGGTGCTTCTCCTACTGGTGCTGCTGTTGCTGCTGGTGCTTCTCCTGCTGCTGCTGCTGTGGTGGACCAGCCCCAAGGCCCTCAAAGCCCTGCTGCTGAAGGTCCTGAAGCCCCTGCCAGTGGGAGGAAGAGGCAAGGCAAGGAGAAGGGAGAGAGGAAACAGTACTCCATTTCCGAGGACCATGAGGAGGAGGTGCTGGAATGGCTGAGGGAGAACGAGTACTTGTGGAGAAAGGGCCACAGACTCTATCGCGACACCAAGAGAAAGCAGGCAGCGTGGAGAGACAAGGCAGAGAGTCTTGGCTACACTTCAGATGTACTCCTGGGATGGTGGAAGCACATGCACACCTGGTATGGCAAGCTGCACCTGAAGAAATCTGGCCAGGCCTCTGTCAAGCTCACTGACCGGGAGATGTACGTCATTGCCAAGTGCAGCTTCCTAGAGGGTGAGGTCTGCCACCAAGGAGCAGCCCCTCTGTCAACCCTCTCCCTCAGACAGCCCACAGACAGCCACTACTCTTCCAGCCAGGAGATAGCTACCGTGTCCAGGCAGGTGTCTCTGAAGGACCCCATGGCAGAGACCCCCCCAACAGCTGCACTCCCCATGCCAGAGGACGTGGAGGATCCCCTGTCTCAAATGGAGCAAGAAGAAGCAGCAGCCAGAGACCAACCCACATCCACCCCCAGCTCCACCTCCACAAAAAGCAGGCAGAGAGTCAAACTGGAGGGCCAGAGCCACACTGTCCTCTTGGAGATCAGGGACACAATCAAAACCAGCACAGATCTTCTCTCTCAGCTGGTCCACAGCGACATACCATCCTCGAACCAGAAGCCCTTCATCACGTACGTGAGCCATACCCTCATGGGCCTGCCTGAGGCCCAGTACCAGGTAATAAAGGAGAAGATCACAGCACTGCTGCACCACCCTCCAGGCCCAGCTGAACCTGCTCCGACCCACTCCAGGACTGCTCCTCCACCCCAGGCAATGTCACAGCCCTTCCACGGCTTTCAACAGCCCCTCACCTACCAAGGCTATGAATATCAGGACTTCCCACAGCAGAGGCATCCCTTCCCAGTCCAGGCCGGGTACATCACACGCCACAGATGCCTCACCTGACCCAGCTGCAGACCAGACAGCCCCACTACACTCCTCCTTCTTCCACCCCACAGCCAAGCCCCTCAACAGAAAATCTGTCATCATTACTGTGCCTCACATCACAGGTCCTTGAGGAAGGGCCTCTCAAGCTCACGGGACTGAGTCAGCTCTCTGAGAGCTTCCTGAACACACCATCCCCTGTTGTACTCTCGGAGCCAAGCACCCCAATGGCGCCTCAGTCCAGAACTCCAGCCACAGCCACCTCCACAGTCCCTGGCCGCTCGACAGCTGAGACCATGGACATGCCTCAGAGTGACTGAGAATAGTGGCAGAGACTGAGTTGTTACCTGTTCACTTTATCTTTGCTTAAGACACTTTACTTGGTTCATTTTGCTTTTTCAATAAAGTCATAGTTTACTTAAGACAGTTATTAATAAAGGTTATCTTTGCTTCACACACTTGGTTCATTTTATTTACTTAATGAATTGTTGGTGAAAACTTTGATAAAAGGGTTAAGCCTCTGCATGCTTATGGGATGGGTAAGGATAGTTGTGGGATGGGTAAGGATAGCTGTTGGATTGATAAACCTCCAGTGCAAGCATAATGGGACTGTATGGTCCACCCTCCCAGTTGCCACACGTATGGCCCTTTATTATCAATAACAATTTATTCATTGATCAACACATTTCAAAACAAACAAAGCTCTTTATTAATGCCCTATTCATTGTAGGGCCACTCAACATACATGGCACAATCTCATCAGTGTTATGAGACAGGCTCAAGGAAGCATCCATTAATCATCTATCATCCTGTCTTGCCACTCCACTGCTCCAGCTGGAGAGTTGCACCAGTGTTTCAGGAGGTTGCACTGCTTCTTCCCTTCACGTGAAGCTCTGTTGGGGCCTTGTACATCTACAGTGTCTATCAGGTTTCGTCCTTGCCTCCATTCACCAGCCTCCATCTCCCCATTCCCTTGTTGACTGTCCACAAGCCTGCTCTGCAACACTGGGTAGCGGGTGCGCATGAGATTGTGCGGGATATAGCAAGCTTCCACAATGCTCCTCACAGTCCCTGGGTGATGCTGCATGGTGGTGAGAAGTACCTGGAACCTGTTAGCCAGGATGCCAAAGGGGTTCTCTACCACCCGTCTTGCCCTGGACAGCCTATAGTTGAAGATCCTCTCTTCACAGGTGAGGTATGTGGAACTGTAGGGCTTCATGAGGTAGGTTCTGAGGGAGAAGGCATCATTACCCATGATGAAGTAGGGCACATCTTGTGTGTCATTGGGTAGGGGGTCTGGATCTGCAAAACCGATGATGAGGTTGCGTTCCAGCCCCTCCTTGAGGTGACTGGCATTGTATACCTGGCTATCTGAAGCTGACCCGTTGCCTGAAGCATCGATGTACATGAATTTGTAGTCAGCATCAACCATGGTGAAGAGGATGATACTGAAGGAACCCTTGCAGTTGTGATAAGAGGAACCTGAGTTGGCTGGAGCTTTGCAGGCCACGTGCTTCCCATCTATGGCTCCAACGGTGTGGGGAAAGTTCCACCTCTGATACCACTCTTCTGCAAGTTTCCTCCAACCTTGTTCAGTGGTGGGACACTTGAGGAGCTCCTCCACGTATTCTTCGATGATGGCCTGCACCACTTCTCTGACCACTTCGCTGATGCTGTTGTGTGGCACACTCCAGGCATACTGCATGTTTCTGTATGTGGTTCCAAAGGCCAGGTGGCGCAGAGTCAGTGCCACCTTCAGTCCAGGGTCCAGGCTGGGACGGAGGTTGGTGCTCGGCTTGGTCAACCTGGGTCTCAGAAGCATTACAAGTTCGTCAAACATGGCTGGTGGCATCCTCATGAAGTGCTGGAATTCACAAGGGTCTTCATTCCTCAGCTCCACCCTCAGCTTGTCATAGAGTCCAAACTCCCCCCTTCTCCCGATCCATCCTCGGACCCACACAGCTCTTGGACATCTCCTTCTTCTCCTTGCATAGAAAAGGTGAAACAGTCTGAACAGGGCTTGGTTCTGGTGTTGAATGATTGCAGCTACCATAAGTAGTGTGTGATGATCCATGGTGGAGATCAATGGATGATGTGGAAGAGCAAGACCAAGGGTGAAGAGGTCTGTACACCACGGCTGCTGGACTGAAAGTGAGATCCAGGTGATTTCCTCCCTTTTTATAGGAAATATCGGTTTTCCACTAGGTGTCCTTCCACATACTCTAGACATACTCCAGACATCCTAAATATCCTAGATACATCCCATATACAAACATTTTGTCCATTTTAATGCTTTACATATGAGATGCATCTGCTTACATCCTTTCTATTTCCGTGATACTAATGCTGTGTGGATGTTACGTGTACCTTTCGCTTCCTCCCTCTTTCCACTTTCAGCTGCAGCGGATGTGAGTTGAGGGGATTGCCAGAAGATGCCAAGAGGATACATTGGACGTGTAATGGATGACAACAGACATAGAACGTTTGTTGCCCGTATGTGTTGCAGATGTACATCGTACACGGCGGAAAGTTCATCTGCTCAAAAAGTTTTGTGCAGCTCAAAACGTTTTGAGCGGATGAAATAGCAGTAGACGGATGTTTGATGGATAGAGCGTATGAAACATGTACGTAGTGAGTACAGAACAGATGCATCGCGTTTTCCAACGGATGGCAAGCTTTTTTGTGAATTCTGAATTCAATTATATACATATATATAATACAAGCTGCTATTCATTAGCAAGCTGGGTTTCACCTGGGTGCCTGGTGGGGGGGTGTTTGGGTTGGAGCTATCAGAGGGAGTCTCTTTTTGCCCAGGTGTTTGCCTGGCTTGTGGCATGGAGATCTTTCTATTTGAGAGTGCAGGCTTCCAAATGATTGACAGTCTGGTGGAATCATCTCTTCTATTCATGCTGTCAGGTCTTTTTTCAATCTCTATGTCTTCTCTGATGATTCTGTGGCTGGGGTTTTCTATAGTGGCTAGGGTTTTGGTGCCACTGAAGTTGATGTTGTGACCTGTGGTTTTCATGTGTTGGACTAGTGCGGAGGTGTGTTCCAGCTTTTTTACTGCATTTTTGTGTTCATCTAGGCGGGTACTTATTCTTCTATTGGTCTGTCCAATGTATGTGGCCGGGCATGATGCACAGGGAACTTCGTATATGCCTTGGTTTTCTAGATCAATTTTGTCTTTGGGGTTTCTAAGGATGGCTGCTATTTTTTTTTCTGTTTTGAAGGCAGTCTTGATGTGATGCCTGTGTAGTATCTTACTGATTTTGTCTGAAGTAACTCTTATGTAGGGCAGGACAGCTGTTCCATAGGTCTGTTCATCTTCTAGGTCTCCATTATGTCTCAGTGTGTTTTTGTGGATCAAACTTGTGATTTTGCTTTTGTGGAAGCCGTTGGCTGTTAGTACTTTAGTCAGGGTGCATCGTTCAGTCTTTATATGTGTCTTGTCTGCCAGGCGTTTGGTTCTAGCAATTAGTGTTTTGGCCACAGAGTTTGTGTGTGCTGGGTGGTGGTGGGATTGGGTGTTGAGGTAGCGGTTGGTGTGTGTTTTCTTCTGCTATACGGTGTGTCCTCGTGTGCCGTCTCTTTTTTTGTAGATTAGTACATCTAGGAATGATAGTTGTTTGTTTCCGTTTCCATGGTGAACTTGATTTGGGAGTGTGTGCTGTTTAGGTGTATTAGGAAATTGTTTAGGTTTTTTTTTTCCATGGAGCCAAATCACAAATGTGTCATCGATATATCTTAACCATAGTTTGGGTTTGTGGGTGGCATTAGCCAGGGCTCTGGATTCAAATTCCTCCATGAACAGGTTTGCAATGACAGCTGACAGTGGTGATCCCATAGGGGATCCTTCAATTTGCTTGTATCTTTGTCCTTTGTGTATGAAATATGTGTTGGTTAAGCAGCATTCTGTTAGTTCCATGAGGTGTTTAGCTGTTTGGTATTTATTTTTGATGATTTCAAGAGTTTCTTTTATTGGGACTTGAGTGCATAGTGAAACCACATTGAAACTTACAAGCAGACAATCATCCCAAGAGAAAAATCTTCCAGATGCCCAAACTATATGGCCTCCCAAAAATACACAAAGAAGGCATACCTCTCAGACCCATGGTCAACTCCAGAGGAGTACCACTACAAAACCTAGCTAAACACTTAGCAAAACAGCTGCAGCCCTATGCTGAAACAGCAGCTTCACTTGTACAAAACTCATGCCACTTCTTGGAAATGATCAAAGATCTACACGTGGAACAAGAAGATCTGCTTGTAAGTTTTGACGTGGTTTCGCTATTCGCTCAAGTCACAATAAAAGAAACTTTTCCCTTAGTTACTAATTGGAGTATGACACCTTTGTATTTTTTAATTTTTATCCATTCAACTCTTATTTAAACTTAAATTTATGCCTTTACAATTATAATATTCAATATCACACATAACATCCAGTCGAATTCTGCCTGGTACATTCTTAAATACACACTAAGTTCTTAAAGAGAAAATATATATTTTACAATAATAAATAAAATATTTATTCTATTCCAGTTTAGCTCTATCATTAATGTTAGTTATAATCTTTGACATGTTTAACATTTCTTTTCAATAGGATTTCATACTTCTTGGAACACTTATAATATTTCCATAATTTTTTTATGTTTCTTTCATATTCCTCTTCACTTAAATTTTTATAGCACATTTATAATAATTAAAATGTTCCCCTCCTTTCCTAATTTCATTCTCTCATTCTCTTTATTTCATTTATTTATTAAACATTCCATTACATTACCATGAGTATTTTATCTATCATTTTAATCACACTTGTTACATATTTTCAAAGTTCATTTCTATTTCTAATATAACAATACTATCTTATGTACCCTTGCAGAATCCCCCTTTCAATTAAGTTTTCACCCATTATCTCTGTGTCTTGTACATTTTCCCTGTTTCTCTATGTCCTGATTCTGTCCTTTATAATTTCCTTTCCTTTCCCTCTTCTTCTCCCTTCCCTTTTGGACCCCTTCTCTCTCTAATTCTGATTCTCTCTTCTGTGGTCCTCTCTTCTGTTTCTTCCTAATGTTGTAATTACTTTTCAAACTATTCTTTTTTGGGGTTGTTTTTTCGGATCTTAAATTTTTCATTCTCTTTCCCCCCTTCCCTTTCTTTTCCCCACATAGAAATACTTGGTCATTCAAAATGGCTTCTTCTTTGTCCCACCCTTCTTCTTCTACAGGCATTTCTTGTTGTTTCTCATAATTCAGGATCTCCATTTCTAAAAATTGAAATACGAAGCCAAAAGAACCTCTTCCTACTTGTGCATCTTCTTTCTGTTTTTTAAGTTCCATTCTCAATTCTTCCAAGAGTGATACCATTTTAAAAACTTTTAAACAACCACCCAATTAATTTTAGCCCTTTAGATCCAACAGCCAAAACTCCAAAAATCACCAAGTAATCCAAATAATCCAAAGCTATTTCTTCTTGCTTCTTTTTCCACTTTGTCTTCCTGGGGTTCTCTTATCTTGTTGCAAAGTTTCAGTTAAAATGTATCCTTTTAGGAATCTTGTTAAAGTTTCACAGTTAATTCCTTTCACTTCCAGGCGGTCTCCTCCATTTTTCCAGATCCCGCCCTTTTGTTTTTTTCCTTCTTTTAAAAGTTTTTGAGAATCCAGAAATCTTTATTATCCCTTTGACATTTTATTTTCAGCTTAAATACCTGTATTGTTGTTTTTCCAGTTCAGCCAGGTCAGCCAAAATGTTCTCTTCTTATGTTCCTCCTGCACACTCTTTTCTGGTAGAGTTCTTCTTTGAGGTGGCCATTTCTGACCACTGCTGCAACCGCCTTTGGGAAAGGGAGTAATGGCCAGCTAGGGAGGAGAGATGCAGCTCTCCTCGACCCTGCTGGCAGTCTCCCCCATCTTCACCACCTCTATGGAGTGGCTTAGCCCCGAAACCAGCCGGCTCTGGGCACTCCAACAGTGAGCACAGATAGAAACTGCGCATAATTGCAGATTTCGGTCTGTCGCCAAAGAAGCTCAAACCAGAAGCCTCACCATCTTTTTTATAGTGTGGTGACCAAAACTGGATACAGCACACCTAGAGTACTGCATCCAGCTTTGGTCACCACACGTTTAAAAAGATCACCTGGTTCTTAAGAGAATCCAGCTTCCCTCATTGACTTTGCTTGTTGGAAGGCAACTGAAAAATGGCCATCACATGAACCCAAAATGCTGCAACTGTGATAAACACCTGAGCTTGCCAAGTGCTAAAAAATTTGATCATGTGACCATGGGGATGCTGCTTTTAAGTATGAGAACTGGTCATTTGTATCTTGCATATTTGTTTATGCCTAATTTCCCATCCTTTCTCAGCTCCACCCAATCTCTCACACATAAATTTAGGTCTTTCATCTTGGATTCTAAATCAGGGGTCCTCAACCTCCAATCCATGGACCAGTACCAGGATGTGGCATGCCAGAAACTGGACTGCACAAACAAGTAAAAACCCATCTGTGGGATGAAAGCAGCACATGAAACCACACCCCCTCCGGTCCATGGAAAATCTCTGTCCACAGAACTGGTCTCTGGTTCCCAAAAGGTTGGGGGCCATTGTTCTAAATAAACCAAGAGATGGTTTATTTAGAACTGTAGGTCAACCACATAGAGAAGGAGGAGAAATACATATGATGAAACATCTAGATTTAGAGAGAAGACTTTTATATTAGTTCACTTGTACCTTCTTTGTAGTTAAAAGGAGAATTAAACTTAGGTAATTAATATTTCCCAAGAGACAAGCCTCAGATTTTAGTAGCAATCCGATTATTGAATGCAAAAGTGAAACTGCCTATCTTGGGTGATTATAACTTATTTTTATAGATAAAAATATATAATTGCTTTCACAGGATCTGCTGCAGGGGAAAAAAGAAAAAGATAATTGCAATAACAATTCAGAAAGAATTTTTCCCCCAAACTAAGATCTATACAGGAAGCTAAATCATTTCTTGAACACCTTTGATTGAAGTTAATAATAATTAATTTTCCAGATCCCAGAAGCTAAAAGTGCCAAAGCTCCAGTTTTTTAAAAAAAAAGAAAAAGGGAATTAACAGATTTCAATTTCCTGTTGCTAGAAAGAAAGACAGGGTTAAGGAAAGCTCAAATGGAATCAGAAGCTGTTCTCTCATTTCAGAATCAAGTCACTCAAAAATGAAATATGTTTCCTCTCCACGCCAATCATTTTTCATTGACAAATGTCACCATAATTCATGATAGTAAATTCCAAAATCACAGAACTTCCTCTGATTATGTCCATTTTCCATTGGTATTTGTTTGTGTGTGATTCTGAGCATTATATTTTTATTTAAACCTAAATCCAAAAAAGTTACTTTCAATATCCTATGTTAGCTATCATAAAGCTATTTATAAAGCTATAAAGTTTTCTTCTCATGTTCCCCTTCTCAAGAAAAAGGTCTCCTTAGTTCTCTCTTTAATGATTTTCCACCTGTCATTTCTTGTTCTTTGGCAGTGCTTTGGAGAAAAAGTTGACCCTTTGTCATAGTTGGATGGGGAAAATTTAGGAAATCTCAGAAAGGTAGACCAGTTATCTGAAGACATTTCATGTAGTCATGTAGTCATGGCCAGAATGCTGTTACCTTCCCACCAAAGTAGTACCTCTTAATCTACTCACATTTGCATGCTTTCAAACTGCTAGGTGGGCAGGAGCTGGAGCAAGGAATGGGAGCTCACCCCATTGGGCGGTGCTTGATTCTTGAACCTAGGCTGTCAGCTTTCCAGCATCTTTAACCTCTGAGCCACTGTGCCCCCTATAATGCAAGAAAGGAATAATATTTACTATCCCCTTTACTATGACACATTTTGAAGAAGGAGAAGTTCCCTGAGGATGAGCTCCAGCATAGACTATAAACCAGGAGTGGGATTCAGATTTTTTAACAACTGGTTCTGTGGGCATGGCTTAGTTGATGGGCATAGCTTGGTGGTCATGTGACTGGCTGGGCATGGCCAACTCAACATCACTCACATCGAGGCACGCATCTCCTCGCCTGGCCTCTCATGACTGTGGGGATGCTGAAACGGTCATAAGTATGAAAAAGGGTCATAAGTCACTTTTTTCAGTGCCATTGTAACTTTGAATGGTCACTCCACACAAGCAAAGTACCAGCAAAGGAGGGGGAAAAAACTCCAGAGAAGTTCCTGAGACAGGAAGTCTAGTCCTGCCAAGAATGTAATAATGGTTAACGGAGAGGCAGCTTCTGTAAGCAACACCAGAATGTTTCCTTTCTGCCTTCTTTACAGGATTAGGCCAGTAATTTCTTCTAACAACCGGTTCTCTGAACTGCTTAGAATGTTAACAACTGGTTCTAGCGAATAAGTGCGAACTGGTAGAATCCCACCCCTGCTATAAACTTGGAAGAATAAACCTCTAGTCCCAGTGACTGGCTTGGATTGTTTCCTGCAATATTATCCTTGTGTTCATTCACAAGTAAAACCCTTCCATATTGTTGCCAAGAAAACCACATGGATTTGTCCATGTAAACCAAAAGATTCTGGTTAACTGTATTTCTGTCTGTCTATCTTATCTATTCCAGTGGAAATAGTTGGCATACATCAGTAAACAATATAGGGAAATCATTTTCCCCCAAATAATTAATGTTCACATCTATGCAGTTGCGCATGTCTAGAAGATCCCTGAATTCAAGCAAATTACCCATTGATCAATTTGGCAACCTTTCTATGCCTCCCTAATCATATGACTCTGGGTAGCTGACAACTGTAACTCCAAGTTATTTGAGGGTGGCTCTCTTTGCTGTTGAACACAACAGCTTCTTGGCTGCCTAAATCTCTATTCAAAAAAATGATCCTGTGGATCACATCAACACCTATTATTAATATTTGATCTTCAAGCAAAGTAGTTTTAATGGACCACATGCTCAACTCCACTGCATCCACGGGTTCTCCATGGCCATTACGTGGCCCATCTACCATAGAGCACAACCTGTTATTTGGCTTGAGCCCATTTGTTATGAGCATTTTCATTTGTAACATCTGTCTGCATTACACATATCCTGCTGTGATATTCTTCTTCCATAAAACTGTTCGCAGTTTTCCTCTTCCATTAACGTACATTGGAGCCAGGAGGAAGAAATCCATTAACCAACAGCCTTGTAATATGTATTATGCAATAATGAGGATGAAATGTCCAAAGTGGAAATGAGATGCCAGCGCCAACATCTGAACTTCGAAATGTGTGCAATGAGATGTAACATTGCCAGATGTTGCTGACAAAAATGTCCACAATTCAATTAAATGGTCTCCAACCTTTGCTGCATTGAGTTGTGGTCAGGAAGCAAACCACAGTCAGTAGACTTTCAGCCACTAATATACATTCATGCTAGACTCCTGGTAACAGCAGTCTAGGGTCCATCTTTGCTATCATAAAGCAGTATTGTTGGCAGAATAAAGCAAACAGTTTCTTCTGGCTGGCAAACTCCAAAGTTAGGGCATCTACCGATTCAAAGGAACCACCTGTTCAATAAATTTCAGCAGCATCATAACAAAGAAGATTGCCAAGAACAGTATCTGTGGCACTTGCAGGATTCATATTCTAAATTTTATGTTCATCAATTGAATATTATGTCTCCAGAGTCAAGACCCCAACTGGGCCCCGAATGAGTTAAGAAGTCATCTTCAACATTCCCTCTTTTGCTTTCCCAGAGCAAAACCTTGGAAAATAATTCTTCTGTTCTTTTATTGCCACGGAGATGTCAGAAAGAGTCAAATATTCTTTAGAGGCAGCCTCAAACACCAGTGGAGCTGTTAGAGCTGAATAGCACTTGACCCTGGCAGTCTACTAACATCCCTTGGAGGACAGATAAGTATTGGGACAACTGCTCTCTTTTTGAGTGTAACCCTGTTAATAAACCCTAAGTGTCTTTATTTTGTAAGAATAACCAGCTCTGAGTTGGCTTCTCAAGATCATTCACCAGAACAATACATAGGGGCATTTGTGCCTTTCCAGATGTTGATGGGCATGATCATCGGTTCCCTTGACTGCAGTTGATGGAATTTATAGGTCAATAATGTTTTTTAAAAACCATAGGATCTCTTACTTTTTTATATGTCTATGTTGATCTTCAGTTTTCATTAGATCATATCATCTGAGCTTCTAGTGGTTGATGTAGTCACGTCAAGTCAATGTTTATTACAAATACTGGAACAAGTTAAAATCATTCAAGGAATATCCAGTTAAAAATTCTAGAATAAAGTAATAAATAACAAATAAAATATACATTATACATTTTGGCATCCAATCTGACAGTTGCACATGAACAAAACACAGCATGGCCTAACTATAATATCAATATTTAAATTATGAAGTCCATAGTCATCCGATACTAAAATGCAAGAGAGTGATAATGCAAAAGGATTTGCTGTATTAATTGTATAAAATAATTATGACAGATTAGTCACCTGTTACCAAGAATCCCCAGTTCTGCTGAATATCTACTTTATCTGTTGAATTACTACTTATTTATATTATGAACCTGTCTTGGCCAGAAATATTTACTTCACTTTGCATCAATTCTTCAGAATTTCAGTAGATAAGATTCTTTTAGAGCTAAAAGTCTTTAAATGACTCTTGGCCATTTCATTTTATCACTGAATGAGTTTCTCATCTCCTGCAGAAACTATGATTTTTTTCCCCCTTTTTAACCTATTACTGTGACTCCTTGCAAACAATGTTGAATGTATTTAATTCCCCAATTTTATACAATTAGAAATAAATTTATCCATTTGCAATGCAAATGTAAGTCAAGCTTTCCTAAAATTAAATTAGAAAGATTGAATGGCATGCACACATTTGTTCTAAAATAACAGTCGTTAAAAATAGAAACACAACAGAAGACAGGAGAGGTTATATCGTCTACATTTGAAAATATCAAACCTTCCTTGCTTATGACTTGAACAAAATCTAAGGCCTTGCCATCATGAAATCCCAAGACACTTCCAAAGAACCTTAGTGTTCAAAAAATGAGTCTCTCCTTTATATATATATATATATATATAGATAGATAGATAGATAGA
>BLBF01000049.1:6771510-6789623 GCA_015471245.1 Laticauda colubrina
CTCTAGGCATCCTCTAGGCATCCTCTAGGCATCCTCTAGGCATCCTCTAGACATCCTTAATATCCGAGATAGGTCCTCTCTGTGAACATTTTTTCCCTTTTAAATGCTTTGTTTCCATGCTGCATCTGCTAGGCATCCGTTCTGCATCCGTTCTGCGTCCGTTCCGCTTCCTCCCTGCGTCCAAGAGGATGCGAGTTGCGCAGATGCGGAACGGATGCCTACCAGATATAGCGGATGCGTAACGGATGAAGAACGGATGCCTAGCGGATGCATAGCAGATGCAGAATGGACGAATTGGATACATTTTCCACACACTGAGCGGATGAAACGTCCATAAATGGATGCTGGACGGATAGAGAGGAAGCAAAACATATGATTGAGTACAGAACGGATACATCGCGTTAACCAACGGAAGGCAAGCTTTTTTGTCCGTTTTACATCCTCTTTGCATCCATTGGTGCAGTGTGACAGGGGCTTTACCATAACAGGACTACCGGATCTGGATGGCAAACATCCAAACAAGTATGGTTTTTTTGCCATCTGTTGGACTTTATCTTCCTAGGTTCCAAAATGTACAGGGATAATATACTCAGCTGTGTAATAAAGAGATGTCTACTGCATAGATGAAGAGGTGTTTTGATAAAATATTAAAATGCAGAAAGATCACAGGGACAATAAAGGCACACATGTTAAAGTAATCAGTCATCACAGGTGTATTGTTCAGCCTTGAACCCAGATTATCAGAAAGCCTGAATGAAAAAAAAAGAAACTGATTTCTTTGAATTGTGGTGATGAAGAAAATTGTGGAGAATACCTTGTATTGATTTTTAAAAATGCACCCAATTCAATACTACACAAAGTTAAAAACAGACACTTACTTAAATAAATGAATGAAATAATGAAACTCTAACATAAATGTTGGGGAAAGATAATGCAAAGAGTTGTTGGAGGTGACCCTGATGCTTGGAAAAATTAAAGGCAATCTCAGAAGTGGCTAATACAGTAGACAAGATGATTAGATGTTATCAATGCTGATAACAAGCAGGAGCTTATAAACTTTCAGAGGAATTACTGACATGCAATTCCATCAAAATGTCTGTCAGGACCCAGAGAGCCAGAAGGGATTGAATGACTGAACAAATGCTCATCCAAGTTTTTGCAACCCATACTACTGTTGTCACTTGCCTGAAAATTATAAAGACCACTAATGACCAAAATTACACCATGATTAAAGTAAGGGTCAGTTTCAAAGAAGCCTATCATAATCCCAAATGACCAATGTAATATTCTAATTCTAGAGTCACGTTCTCTGTTATGATATGCATGTTATGACTGTTGAGACATTTTTGGGCATTGTGGTGGTTTTCTATTTTATGCATCATAAAATGAAAAATGTTCTACTTGGCTGTTACTGCAAGTACTTTGTTTATAGTATGCTATAGATGGCAGATCTGCATAGTTAGCCATGCAATTAGGTAAAGTTTGCACAAATATGTAACCCACAGAAGAGAATGAAGTTTCACTCAAGAATTATAGACTTGTTAGATTCAATTTATAAGCTAGGAATTTCAGCAGTATTGAATGTTCTCTAGATATGTTTAATTTCAACCTCCAGGATACACAGCAAGCATGGTCAAAATTCATAAAACTGATGAAGAATTTTGGTTTTTTTACAAAGTACTTACCTCTCCTTATAAATCTCATTTTATAATATATAAATGATGCTCACAATTTTCCTGGTTTGCTCTACATCCAGTCAAACACATTATGTATTCCTTTATGTGTTGATTTGAAAATGTCAACAGAAAGAGTAGGGAAGTAAAGTTAATTCTAACATGCTTGCAATCTATTTTATTATTTTGCTTTTCTGGTTGGTTGGTTGGTTGGTTGGTTGGTTGGTTGGTTGGTTGGTTGATTACAGGTGATCAAATCAATGTTCATACCTAACATCCACATATGTAGATTTTGTCGACGGTGATCTGGTTTCTGAGATTCTTGTAGCTCCATTTATTTTGCTGTTAAGAAAAACTTAAAAGTTCATTAAAAGAAGAAGTGGAAGTTAAAATAAAAGTCCTAGTATAAATGTATCATGCTAGGACCTTCCTTTATGAAAACTTATAAGACAGGTATGGATTAAATGATCGCCATAGAGTGCCCAATACTGAAAAGATATTCTCAAGTGCTTTGGGAATCATTTTGAACCAGAAAATCTATATCAACTTTAAAATAAGAGAAGGCTGTGAGAAACTCACAGACCAGCAAAGAAATAGTTCTGCTTTCTTTTGATTTGTTCCCCAATTGCTGGTGTTGGAATATGACTCTGAACATATATATTTTTCTTCACTATCAGCCATTGGTAGTCTTCTATAACTATCTTTCCTTACAAGATTAGGAAGGCGTAGAGGAAACAAACAGGACTCATGCATTTTTATTTGTTATTTTTTGCTTCCTATTGGCTTGGCAGAAGTAAAAAGAATAAATAAACAGAGGAGCTTAATTATTTTGCTTAATTTGTACAGAACATTCTTTCAATTGGATATCATGATTCAGAACTGGTCTAGAGTCAGAAAAACAGTTTAATGAATTCATATCCATCTTGCTAAAGCAGCATTGTTGGTTTATTTGATTTTGTTTTGATCCCGTATTTATTACTTTATAAGTATCTCGAAGCAACAAATATATATATATAATACTTCCTCCTCTCCCTATTTACACCACAACAACAAGCCTACGAGGAGAGTTGGGCTGAGAGAGAAGGCCTGGTCTAAAGTCACCCAACCAACTTTCATGCCTAAGGTGGGACTAGAACCCACAGTCCCCTGGTGATTGGCGGCCCAGTGGTAATATTCAATTTTTTTTTACTACCTGTTCTGTGGGCATGGCTTGGTGGGTATGGCCGGGAAAGGATACTGCAAAATGTCCATTTCCACCCCACTCCTGGGGGAATGAAACTGCAAAATCTCCATTCCCTCAGCAATCCACTAAACTGCTTTCTAGCTCTGTTCTCCTGTGCAGGGCAACAAAAGAAGACTCAGCTGATCAGCTGGGAATCGGGAGGCAGAGAATAGATGGAGGGGGGGCCAGTCAGAGCTGGTATTTGCCAGTTCTCCCAACTACTCAAAATTTCTGCTATCAGTTCTCCAGAACCTATCAGAACTGATTGAATACCAAGTCTAGATTGGCCGCAAATCACCCAGTCAGCTTTCATGTCTAATGTTGGATTTGAACTCACAATCTCCTGGTAATTGGTCCAAAGTCACCTAGTCAGCTTTCATGCCTAAGGCAGATCAAGAACTCACAGTCTTCCTGGGTTTTAGGCCAGCACCTTAATCACTACAGCAAGCTGTTCTGCAGCTGAATCACCTCCACAAAGTTTTGGGGATTATCTTTGTTTCATGCTATACAATATTGGGACCAAAAGCAAAGATATCCTTTTAATGAGAATATTCTTATTTTTTTTTTTTAAATGGAAACCTCTACTGTTGATCACATCAGAGTTTTAACATTTCTCTCCCACACTGAGAGGCTGATCTAAATTGCAGCAACAAAAATAAAAAGGATTTTTGGCCTTAAACAAGGAAATGTATCATTGAACTGAAGAGTTGAGTCATTGACAGAAAAGCTCCATCACTAAAACATGGATGAAATCCCATTTTGGTTAAAGTATCAAATTTTTCTTCTTAAGAAGTTGGGGTCTGGAACCTACTGATGTGTTGAGTTACAGATGAAAGGCTCTTGTGTTCTGGAAGGCAAACTCTGAGAATGTGGTGCTATTCACCAGCCCCTGAAATCAAGTCGTTTGATGAAAGTGCTTTTAACATTTCAAGCTTCCAAATTCACTTTAAAATTCAGCTTTCCTATAAAACATTAATACAGCCTTGCCTACCAACTTGAGTTGCCCAAATCAAACTTTAGCAGAGAGGAGATGTAACTTTAAAGATTTTTTAAAAACAAAAAAAACCCAATCTGTATATTGTTATTATTTATTATTCACATTGACGTGTGTTGTACTTTCAAAGTATAAGTTAGCAGATTCTGGCACCAGAAATTTTTACAAGCTGAAATTCAAGAGACGAGACAATAAAGAAATGCAGAGGGAAAATTCTTTATTTCTTTACTTAAAATATTTATATAGCCACCCATTTTGTAACCAAATCTGGGTGGTTCCCGCTCAAAAATTAAAACAGAAAAGCCATATTAAAACTATTTTAAAAACGCATTTAAAACAAAACATGGCGATATGCAGGTGAGTTATGGGAGCTCACTCCACCACGTGCTAGGACTCAAAAGGGGGCACATCGAACTGGTTAGAAGTCATCTTTATGGCTTCCACAACCACCGAGGCAGTAATGAAACAGCTAGACAAACTTTTCGCTAAACATGAGCTGCTGATGTACTGGTGTCAGATAATGGGCCCCAGTTTACAGCGTTAGCATTCGAACAGTATCTGGCTGCTCAGGGTATCCGACATGTTTTAACATTGCCGGCCCATCTGGCTGCAAATGGCAGGGCTGAACGCATGGTTCGGTACACAAAGGAGGGCCTAGATAGAAGGGACAAGGGGGACGTGCAAGACAAATTAAACCGACTACTAACTCTACAGCATATTACCCCTAGCAGCACAACAAAAGCCCAACAGAACTCCTACTGGGTAGGAAATTGTGTTCCTACCTAGACAGAATGCACCCCACTTACACCTGGGACAAACCCCCCAACTCCTCCCTCAAATACCGAATTTTTGAAATTGACGACCTGGTCTATGCAAGAAACTTCACTGGGGAACCGTGTGGGTTCCAGCCACAATCACCCAAATTACAGGCCCCCGGTCTTACCGACTACTCCTAGACGCCGGTAGAGAATGGAAGCGGCACATAGACCAGCTTTGTTCTCGCAATCTCGAACGAAAAAACACCACAGAACCAATAAAAATAAATATCGACCAAAAAACAACCAAGGGGGGGGGAATACAAAATAATAAAAAAGGGAGAGACGAACCTCCCATAAGAAGACAACAAACACTACAAAAAGACTATTTAACAAATCAAAAAGAGCACTCACGGTTAGATGAACCCCAAATGAGAAGTCCGGGAGCAGGAGAATGAAGCAAGGCCTTCCTGGAAGGAAACAGCCAGGCCAGCTCAACCAACCCGGTCAAGCCAGGAGGGAGCGGCGGAGCCATCTCAACCGGCCCAAGAGACTCAGGCGGGAGCGGCAAGGCTGACTCACCCTTCCAGGAGGTTCCATGGAGAAGGACCAGAGAGACAGCTATCCTGTCCAAACTGCTCGAAGACCACACCGAGACTAAGCTGCACAGGTCAACCAGGACTAGAAGAAGCCCCACCTACCTGCGTGACTACATGAAGTACGTTGGACTAAACCAAGGGGGGAGGGGTGTTATGTATGGAACTTGGAAGGCTCCAAGTTCACTATTCTGATTGGCCAAAAAGGCCATTCGTGGATTGACTGTTAGAGAACCAATCCAGTTAACCCGCCAAACGGCAGGAACAGTTAAAGCGGTGTCATTGGCCACAAGCCATGGGCAAGCCTCTATAAAAAGGGCTGCCGTGGCTCAGGCTGTTGTTCCGTTACTATTGCCTAGCGAGTTTAATAAAAGAGTTTCCTGTTGGAACCCAGTCTCACGCGCTTCTTTCCAGATGGAACACTCCAGTGATGAAGCACCCACCACTTCTGAAGGTAAACTGTTCCACTGGTTAATTTAAGTTTCTTCTTAATTCCAGGTTGCTTCTCTCCTTGATTACTTTCCATCCATTGTTTCCTGTCCAGCCTTCTGGTTTGGAAAATAAATTGACCCCTCCTCTTTGTGGCAGTCTCTCAAATACATATCCCCACCGGTCCTTCTTTTCTCTAGACTAGCCAAATCCAAATCCTGCAACCATTCTTCACATGTTTTAGTCTCCAGAACTTTAAACATCTTGGTTGCTCTTCTTTGCACTTTTCCCAAAATCTCAACATCATTTTTGTAATGTGGTGACCAAAACTGAATGCTGTATTCCAGGAGTGGCCTTACTAAGGCTTTATAAAGCAGTACTAATACTTCACGTGATTTTGATTTTATGCCTTGGTTTATGCAACCAAGGATTCAGAGGTGGTATTTAGCAGGTTCTGACCAGTTCTAGAGAACCAGTAACAGAAATTTAGAGTAGTTAGGAAAACCAGCAAATACCACCTCTGACTGGCCCCGCCCCATCTATTCTCTGCCTCCTGAGTCCCAGCTGATTGGCTGGGTCTTCTTTGGTTGAGAACGGAGCTGGAAAGCAGGTTTGTGGGGTGAGGAAGGAATGGGATTTTACAGTAATCTTCCCCTGCCGTGCCCATCAAGCCACGCCCACCAAGCCATGCCCATAGAACCGGTAGTAAAAAAAATTGAATCCCACCACTGCAAGGATTGTATTTGCTTTTTTGGCTGCTGCCACAAACTATTTACTCATGTTTAAGTGATCATCCACTCGGTCATATTCTTCATCTCTGGAAGTCTCTAAAGAAGAGGCTAGGCAGCTACCTTAAATGGGTTATTTCTTTGTACATTGCAGAAGGCTCAACTAGATAATCCATATAGCCAGAGCCCCTTCCAAGTCTATAACTCTATGGTGAAATCACAAGAGTTTATAATGAATTGCAACTATATTTAGGGTAAGGTAAGCCCAGAGCAAGGACAAGGTAAGCCCAGAGCATCGAAGGTTTGAATAGTGGGGAAATGTCTGATCTGAGCTTCTTAATAAGGGAGTAACAATGAGCTGTAGGGCTGGTAGAATTAATGCCCTTTATACAATACATAAAACTTTATTTACTGGGGACAAATATCTCTTGCTTAAGATACAGCTTTTGAAAGTGAGAACTATGCACATGATGAAGGAAGACACAACTGGAAGATAAAACTTTTCTTCATGCCTTCCCAACATTGTTTGTGTTTCAATAACTCTAAATGTATTAGGATACTTCTGTACACATACACACACACAAAGACACTTCTAATGGAACCTCTTTCTCTATTTTCAGTATTCTGGTGAAGTTCCAGAAAACCGGATAGAAGTTGTTATTGCTAATTTGACTGTGATGGACCGAGATCAACCTCACTCGCCCAATTGGAATGCTGTTTACCGAATAATCAGTGGAGACCCTTCCGGGCATTTTACCGTTAGGACTGATCCTGTTACCAATGAAGGCTTGGTAACTGTTGTGAGGGTATGTATGTCTCTCATTATCTGGGGACTTTTTCCACAGAGAGATTTGAGTTTGGAGAAAAATTGGTACAAACTTTTGTGCAAATCTGATTCATGAAGGCAATGCATTCAATGAATATAGCAACCACCACATTGTAGAGCCAAGTGGATAGCTGAATGAATGGATGGATGGATGGATGGATGGATGGATGGGATGGGATGGATGGAATAGGAGGGAGGGAGGGAACGGGTGAGATGGAATGGGATGAGATGGGATGGGAAGGGAAGGAATGGGGAAGGGAGAGAGACAGGGATGGATGGAGAGATGGGATGGTGGGAGGGAGGGAGAGTTGGAGGGAGAGATGAGAAGGAGGGAGAGATGGGATTGGATGGGATGGGATGGGATGGCACAGGTTGAATGGAAGGGATGGGATGGGATGGGATGGGATGGGATGGGATAGGGCAAGGTGGAATGAGGGTGGAGGGGTGGAAGGATGGGATGGAGGGAGGGTTGAAGAGATGGGTTGGGATGGAATGGGATGGAATAGGTGGATGGGTGGACAGGTGTGTCACTGGAACTGCACAGATATAGATTCAAGATCCAATAGGAAGAAGGCATAACATTATAGCTTTCTTAGAATTGATTTTTAGAAACAGAAAAAAAAAATCAAGTCAATACTACATGCAGCTCAAAATTCCATCCAGCTGACTTATAAAGCTTTGCCCATTCAATACCATTTTAGCTTCACATCCGACTGAAAACCTTCCTATCTTGGGTGCCGTGAGTCTGAATGTGGCAGTGTAAGGGAGGCATTCAGCTCTGTTCAGACTTTGCCAGTCTTCCCGTAGTATAAGCTGAGCCATTATTGAAGAAATCAGTCCATCACAAAGGGGAAACTTGGCAGTTCTGTTGGGGAAAAAATGAGGGCTTTGATCCATATCAGCAAGATTGCCTTGTCAGAACTTTTTTTGTCAAGTGGGAATTATCCTCTAGATAAGGCCTTCAAGGTCCCTTCCAACTCAATTATTCTATGTTCTAAAAGAAGGGGGACCTAACTTTCTGCATCCTGAGTGTGAATGGTGCAAGATTTATTTGAATTGGAAAACAAACCATCCCTTGCAGCCTGGTGGTTCTGCAAGCAGCTTCACCCAGATTTTCTGGAGGCTTTTAAAAGGAGACCGGATAGCCACTTGTTTGAAATGGTACAGGGCAATGATAGCAAACCTTTTATGGATTGATTGCCCAAACTGCAACCCAAAACCCACTTATTTATCACAACACGGCAATTTAACCTGAATACTGAGGTTTCACTACCAGTGGTGGGATTCAAATAATTTCACAACTGGTTTTTTCTAATGACTGGGTAGGCATGGTTGGGGGCGGTCCCATGTGACTGAGTGGGCATGGCCAACTCTATGTCATTCATGTGGGTGGTGCCTATATGAGACAGACAGGGTTGGGGAGGGAATCTAGGTGTTTCTGGTGGGTGGGGCGGAAGGAAAGAAAGAGAGACCCAACCTGTTTTTGTGTGTGTGTGTATGAGAGAGAGAGACAGACAGACAGACAGAGAATGAGAGAGAGAGAATGAGAGAGAGAGAGAGAGAAAGAATAAGAGAGAATGAATGATGAATGAGAGAGAATGAGAGAGAAAGAATGAGAGAAAGAGAATGAGAGAGGGAATAAGAGAGAATGAGAGAGAGAGAATATACTATAGGGTCTCCTGCATGAGCAGGGATGTTGGATTAGAAGACCTCCAAGGTCCCTTCCAACTCTATTTTGTATCTTTTATGCAGCTTCCATCCTAAGCTCTTCTGCCATTGAAACAGCATGCCGAGAGACACCTATGATATACAGTTCCAATGTTTGTTTGTTTTTACTGCAACAAGAACCATTCCCTCTGTGGCAGAAGTTATTTATCTCCATCACAAGCCTTGCATAAATCAGGCAAAGTGGGGAAGGGATCATTTTACAGGGTCTGAGCAAATTCCCCAAACATGGAACAGAGGTGCTCTGTGGTTCCCTAAAACATTATCTGAATGTTGTAAGGAATGTAGAAATGAATTTGAAAGAGAGATGCACTCTGTTACTGTCTGCCTTTTTCCAGACATAACAACTAGAGGATTACTAATTCCTTATAGCTAAAAATGCCCTTAGAATTAAAAAACAAACACAAAAGACAATTCAAATCTCAACTTATTTATCTGCATTATATATACTACTTTAGTAATTTTGGTGATCCTTTCCAAATTAGGAGCCACTAGCAAAGGTTCTTCTAAGCTTTTGGATATATAATTCAAACATAAAGAAAAGTGGAAACGCTACAAGTTCTCTAGGTTGTTAATGAATGATTAAAGTAAAGATAAAAGTTTTCCTTGCCCAGTCATGTCTGACTCTAAGGGGGCTGTGCACATCTCCGTTTCTTAGCCAAGGGCGCCAACATTGTCTGAAGACACTTCTGTGGTCACATGCCCAGCATAATAATATGACAAGGTACGTGGAATGCTGTTACCTTCCCATCAAAGTGTATCTACTCGCGTATGCATGCTTTCAAACTACTAGGTGGGAAGGAGCTTGGGTATGTAAGGGGAACTCACCCCACTGCATGATACCCTGGTTTCAAACCTCAGGCTGCCAGCTTTTCAACTGACAACATAGCATCTTTAACTGCTGAGCCGTCCTGCCCCCTAATGGATGATTAAAGCTGATCTTTAATCACCCATGTTAGAAGAATTAAAATCATGTACATTTATTAAAATTAAAAACAATGCTGTTCAACAAATCAGTTCATTGAACCCAAATGCAACCTGGCCAGCATAAACACAATTGACTTCATTTAACAAACGCCACCAAATCCTTTGACTAAGCAATACATAATACTCTAACTAGTAATAGCAAGTATTTTGGTCTACAAGAAAATGCAAACAAGAAAAACAATGTGTTAAGAAACATGAACCCCCTTCATTCCTCTTGCTAAAAAGGATATTTATATCTCCAAATCTAGAAAGAGCAGCTTGCTTTTACTCCATAAAGAGAAGAGAAAGTGGGTGTTTCATCCCACTGAAACTTAAGGGCTCCCCCTTCCTGGGTTATGTACCCCAATACAGGTAGTCCAGAGGAGATATTCAGCAGGTTCTGGCCAGTTCTGGAGAACCAGTAGCAGAAATTTTGAGTAGTTCGGAGAACCAGCAAATGCCACTTCTGATTGGCCCCACTCCCATCTATTCTCTGCCTCCCAAGCAGGGATGGGATCCGACTGGTATAATTACCAGTTCTGTCTATTAGTGTTGTGCGCACAAGTGCAATTTACAACCTGCTGAGCTGTCCAGACAGCTGAGCAGCGCTGTGTGCAAGTGTGCAGCAGTTTGAAAAGCCCTTTTTCCTGCTTTTTCAAACGTAGCTCTATGTCTGCTGCTCTTCAGAGCAACCAGTTCTACAGAGATGGACAGAACAGCTAGAATCTCACCCCTGCTCCCGAGTACCAGCTGATCGGCTGGGTCTTCTTTTGTTGCCCTGCACAGGAGAATGGAGCTGGAAAGCAAATTAGTAGGGTGGGGATGGGATGGAGATTTTACAATATCCTTCCCCTGCCATGCCCACCAAGTTATGCCCACCGAACTGGTAGAAAAATTTTTTTGAATCCCATCACTGACTTCAACAATTTTCATAAAAGAGGACCTGACCTGGGGTCCTCACATCGCAGCCCTGGTCAAAAGGGCCCAGCAGAGATTATGCAACCTGAGACTTCTCAGAAAACAACAACTGAATGAAAAACTGCTGGTGACCTTCTACCGCTAGAGCATCTTAACTTACTGCACCTCTGTATGGTTTGCCAATTGCACAGTGGCAGATAGGAGAGCACTCCAGAGGGTTAATGTCATTGCCCAGAGGACCATTGGTTGCCCTCTCTCCTCTTTGGAAGAGCTTTATAGCTCCCGCTGCCTTAAGAAAGTTCAAAATCTTCCCCCAGGAGTGGGTAGGGAATGGGGATTTTGCAGTGTCCTTCCCCTGCCACGCTTACCAAGCCACGTCTACCGAACCGGTAGTAAAAAAATTTTGAATCCCACCACTGAGGTAGTCCTTGACTTACAACCACAATTGAGCCCAACATTTCTGATGCTCAACAAGACCATTGTTAAGTGAATTTCCCCCCATTGTACGACCTTTCTTGCCATGGTTGTTAAGTGAATCACTGACTGCAATGTAAAATTAGCCATCCGGTCGTTAAAGTGTATCTGCCTTCCCCATTAACGTTGCCCATCAGAATGTCACAACAAGTGATCACGTGACCCTGGGACCCTGCAACCATCATAATAAGTCAGTTGCCAAGTGCCTGAATTTTGATCACGTGACCAGGAAGATGCTGCAATGGTTGTGTGAAAAACAGTCATAAGCCACTTTTTTCAGTGCTGTTGTAGCTTTGAACTGAATGAATTGTTGTAAGTCGAGAACTATCTGTACATTTGAAATTGAAGAAGCTTTTATCTTCTGATATCTCAGAAAATAACGCCCTTTCTGAGTGTACTAAAAAGTGAATCCATGTTTAGTCGCAGTGATTCATTCCATATTAAGTTATAAAACTTCGGTCTGTGATTCAGTGTCCTGAATCTAATTATTTCAGCAAATTCTGTTTGGATAGCTCTTTGCAAGGCTGTATATATCCTTCTTTTAAGCACTCTCCTAATATTTTACTTGCAATAAGCTATTCTCCCTTAAAAGCCTTCCAGCAATGTTTCATTTGCTACCCTCAGTGCCAGAATTAACTATGCTATTCTGGCTTCTTGAGAGGTGATCTAATAAGTATCAGAGAGTGCTAACTTAATCATTACTGGTCTGTCCAAATGTGACACTAGCAAGTTTATATCAAGCCATAGATTCATTATGAGGCCATATGAGGAGTGGATGGATGGATGAATTTTACTTGTCTGATAAGTAATAAGTATAAAGATATTTCTTGCAAGACAGGCAACTGTTGCAGTCTGCTGCCAACCTGTGGAGCTGGCAGCAGAGTCGGACACTGGGGAGGAACATGGGCCAGCCCTGGGGACTGGGGAGGGCTCGGACAAAGGATCTGCATCCAACACAGAGATGGGGTCAGGGCCATCTGAGAGTTATGTGCTGACTCCGGAGCCTCCAGAATCTGACATCAACAAGGCAGAGGAACAGGGGGAGCCTGTTCCCAGTGCGTGTGTGTGCAGAGCTGCCAAAAGGCAAGAACAGTTAAGACAAAAGGGGCAACTTGGGAGTAAGGCTTGAAGATGATTGGCCCCTCCCATAAGACTTAAAGGAAGAGCAAATGGACATGAGCCTTTGCAGGAAGCAACTTTGTTCATTCTAGTCGCTTTAAAATCTGAAGCTGTATGTTGACTTTGTGCTCCATTTGGCCTTGTACAGCTAATTGGCAATTTAGTCATTGGCAGTATTTCAAGGACGATAAAGGTGGGTGCTTATCAGCCTTATCCCGAAGGACTGGGGCAGACTTCTGTTGGACTATTCATAAACTATTTGGGACTCATTACGGGTTGTGAATGCATATAATTCACAGCCGTTGAAATTAAAAAAAGGGTTTTGGGAACACTGTGTGATTGGAAACCATATGAAATTAACTATTAATTCAGCAGCAATAAGGGGCTTCCATCATCTCCTCAGCCCAACCCTGCTCTTAATCATATTTAGGTGTTTCAGATTCTTTCTATCTAAAACAGCCTTTTATCATGAACCAATCTATTATAACCTGCCAAACAGAAATGGATTAATCTATTAAGACTTGCTCTATCTGTCTCATCATCATGTGTATTGGTGCTTCTCCTCTTTCTGTGGCCAGTTCCAGTAGGTGTTGACAACAGGGAAAGGGTGAAGACTTCAGGCTTTCTTTTATGTAACATCAACATGAAAGTATCCCCCTGAGGTCCTCCATTGGCTTGGCATCAGGGATCTTCAATATGCCTACAACACCAATTTGTACTTCATGACCTGGCTTCCCACACAGTGTTGTTATGCTCTTGTTTCTCAAGGCTTGTAAGGGTCCAGATAGATGGAATAGACTCAGATTCAATCCTAACAAGGCTAAGTATTAATGGGTATACAGGACCTGCAACTCTGGTCACTTTCCATCTTGAGACTTGGATGGAGTCGCTGGTGGCCACTATGACCAAGAAGTCTTTTCACCAATTCATCTTTTACATCAGTTGCACCCATTTTTAAACCAAATGACTCTTCCAGTGACTACTTGTGTCTCTGTCTACTCACAAATAGATTAATACAGTGTGCCTCTCTGTGAAGAAGCTACCCTGAACACAACTCAGTGGCAAATTTAATTGGTCTACAGCCCTTGCATTTAGTCCCCAGTGCAGGATTTTCTTTTTTCAAACAATGTCTTACCGTTCATCTTTTGTGTTTCTGTGAGTTTATACAGACAGTCAATAGATACATACAAAGGCTTTTTTTACTGCATCAGCAGTAAAAGTATGATAATTGGGGTTTTAGTTTTGATTTTTGGACATTGCACTGAAAGAGAAATCATTGCACTGAAAGAGAAATCATTGCACTGAAAGAGAAATCATTAGTGTTTGCTACCCATAATTTTTCAAGACTTTTCAAACTCGGTGCCCTTCGGATGAGATGGGATAGAACTCTGAGTTCTTAAATTTGCAATCCCAATCCAGTTGCAAAGTGCCAAGTTTGAGAAGATCCTCTAAAATGCCATTGGACTCTTATTTTTTTTTCTAGTTTCAACTTCCTAGTCAAGCAACAGGCCTGCCTTGTTGCTAGAAACAGCCCTTATTAAGTTGATTTTAGATAGAATAATAGTCTTGGGAGGTGATTAAGAAAGGAAGGCATAACTTACTGTCTGTTTGAAAAATAAATTTCAAAATGGAGGGCTTCTTCAACCCCTCAAAAGATTGCAGCTCCTCCCCTCCCAGTTTATGGCATGCAGACAGCTTCGGAGTTCAACTCCAAAAGCAATTTGCTGGCTTATAGCTGGATTGAAGGGGCCTGTGGAGAAGTTCTTCGAGACACCCTAATAGGGTGGGATATCAGTCCCTTCAGTTAAAAGGTAGAAGAGTAACACTTGAGGGAGAAATTCTTCAGAGATCTCTCCCAGTGTGTGTATTCAGTTAGCCATATTCCCCAGAAGATTAAAATGCCATTGGACTCTTCTTTTTTTCTACTTTCAACTAGCTAGTCAAGGGACAGGCCTGTTCTGACCCAGGCTTCGTCAAATGTACTTAAACACAAACTTATTTTAAAAGCAAAACGCTGGGAATTATTGCAATGCTGGGAATTACTTGCATTCCCAGCCAGAACCAATTAAACTCAGTTCCCCAAAATAAGCCCACGCTTGTCAGCGCTGTGGAATGCTACCAAAAACAGAAGTTATCAAAATAATTATGATAGAACCCACCCAAAGTATAAAAAAAAACCTGACCAGAGTACACAGAGTTTCAAGAAGGATTCAGAATCTAATTGAACTGCTTTACTTCCTGCAAAGCGTTTGTCACTGAAGTCTGACTTTTATCCCTTATGGGAGCGGCAATCACCTTCCAGCCTTACTCCCAAGTCGCCCTTCTGCTTCAGCTGCTCTTGCCTTCTAGCAGCTCTGTGTGCACTGGGAACAGGCTCCCCTGGTTCATCTGCTTCGCTGTTGCCAGACTCCAAAGACTCTGAAGGCAGCAGCCTACTCCTAGATGGTCCTGGCCCCATCCCTGCATCAGATGCAGGACTCTTGTCCAACTCCTCTCCAGACTCCCTGACTGCTTCCCTTTCTTCCTCACTGTCTGACTCTACTGCTGTCTGCACCGGCTGCCAGCAAAATACAACAAGGCCTGCCTTAGCACACAGCAGCACATAGATCATCTACAGAATTACTACTTCTTCCTTATAAAACCAATCCAGCATTCTGGTCAATACCTAAACAAACCTAAGATCACAGAATACTGAGTGATCATACCTCTCCTATGTGCCTCTGTTTGATTTCAGGAAGTTGATTATGAGATGAACCGAGCTTTTATGTTGACGGTGATGGTGTCCAATCAAGCTCCCCTTGCCAGTGGGATCCAAATGTCCTTCCAGTCTACAGCCGGAGTCACCATTTCCGTCACTGATGTCAATGAGCCACCCTACTTCCCAACAAACCACAAACTCATCAGGCTGGAAGAGGGTGTGCCTACGGGGACAGCACTCATGACTTTTTCAGCAGTGGATCCTGACCGCTTCATGCAACAGGCTATCAGGTATGATGGTAGAAGGTAGAGCTCTCTATTTTGGAGGCCGTCAACTTTTGAATGCCTGTGAACCACATTTAACCAGAAAGAGTGTAAAAGAGGTAGAACCACATGTATTGGGGTTGGGTTGGATTCAGTTGGTTTTTAGATAAGAGATGTACAGAGGACAATATTTGTAGACCAGGATTGAATGCAGGGTCCTTGGTGGTCTCTGAGCTTGGTGGCTTTCTTGAAGACCTTTAAATTACAAAACTAGGCAACATCATCAGTGCTAGTGATGTTACCTAGTTTGGTAATGAAATATCTATAAGAAAACCACCAAGCTCGGAGAACACCAAGGACCTGACAGATAAGAGACTTACATTACAGTTTTGTCTGTTTACTGTCTCAATACAGCATGGAACTGTGCTGCTGTTTTATTTAGCAACTGTGTTGGGAAAGAGATCTTGGAATTAAATAATTACTGAGATTCATTCCACCTTGTTTTTCACTGGCAAATCTGTATCATTGGAAACACCTGGCCATGCAAAATTCTCCCACAGGAAGGATCAATGGCTTAATGGTTAGGCTCCAGTTTTTGACCAGAGTTTGAGATTCAGTCCCTGACATTGTCAGGCAAATTTGGAGAAATTTCTGCTCAAAACTTAGATTTACAGGCAGTGTTGACACTCAGTTCTGGAATAGATGGAGTAATGGTCTGGACTCACATAAGATAGTGGTCAGAGGCAGTGGTGGGATTCATTTTTTTTTACTACCAGTTCTGTGGGCATGGCTTGGTGGGTGTGGCAGGGAAAAGATACTGTAAAATCTCCAGTCAGAAGTGGTATTTGCCAGGTCTCCGAACTTCTCAAAATTTCCGCCAGTGGTTCTCCATAACTGATCAGAGCCTGCTAAATGCCACCTCTGGTCAGAGGGTTCTGCAGTGTTTGGTTAAAAAAAAATAAAGGCACTAGTCCCAGTGATGCACCTGCCTTTTTTTAATGTGCATCACACACACACAAATGAACGGAACTTGCACCATCATGACTGTGATCATGACTGTTTTGAACCCTGGTGTCTTTTCAAATGCAATCTCTAAAAGGCATGCTCCTGGGATAAGATGCAGCTGCTTCAAAGCGTCACACACAAGTTCTACATTTTTGCTTCTGTTCCTTGTGTCAACTTGTAAAGCATTTCTAAGCCTGTTTTAGAGTTGCCATAAACAAGGGGGGGGAGGAAATCTGAGGGAGCAGTATGTCAATTTAAAACCAGAAGTACATTCCAACACTTATCTTACAAAGATTGTAGCTAAGCTATCAGATCTTCTGCCCATGAAAATCCTTAATTGGAGAACGTGATTGATGACACCCAGCCTGTGAATGTGCTTCATTGGAGAATCTGATTTATGACACACCCAGGGGGGAGGGGGAAGCTGGGTCACAGATGACTGTAAATTACATATGCCAGAGTTGGCTTCATACAGGTTAATGCCGGACATGTTGCTCCTAATAAATCTTCTGGTTTCTTTTGAAGCTTGGCCCGAGGCTCATGATTTAATTAGGGCAATCGCCAGAATCCTGATACCTTGATCCAGTGCATGATAAAATGAATGTCAAAGTGGCTGATTAATTATGCTCTACAGTTTGCATGAATCCTGTGTTCCCAAGCAAGGGTCTATTTGATGCACAATTTTTTGGATTTTTAAAAAAACTTCATCAATGAGTTATCCCTGAATTCTGCTTACTTCCAGCAGCAGTTCAAAAAATGGCTGTAAACAGAACCACAGAGCTGTCATATTTTGAACATTCAGTACATTTAAATCCCAGTTGGTTGTGTCGACCTGTACATTGAACCTAGCCTAGGAAAAAAAAGGAAATTTAAGTTATCCTCCTTTGTTTCTTAGTCTCGCTGGTTATCTGTCTGTTCCTTTATAGCAAACATAGGAAGGCGCCCTGTAGAACTAGCACAGGGGCCAATTAAACTTACATCACTTGTGACATTTTATAATCATTCAAGGGATGAGATATTTCAAGGGGGATAAAGCTGTCTGGTGCAAAAATGACAATGGTTACTCATTGCCTCAGCTTGTTGGCATGAAAAGGCAGTGGAAATTTTAAGGATGGAGGGGAATGTCTTTGCTAACAAGGCCATTTTTCTTCATTCTATTTTGCAATGGCTGGTCCTTCAACAGGGAGCTCATTTCTCTCCTGCACCTGGACCAACTTAGAGGTGACCCAGTGGAATGCAGTGAACCAACCACAAGCTAAATCAATTTAGCACTGATTGATCATACAAGGTGTACCTTGCTTTTTTTTTTCATTTTGAAAATAAGCTCAAAGCAAGGTGCAAAGAATCATTTAACAAGAAAGAAAAACAACAACCCAAAATTACAACATTACAAAAAGTTTAACGTTTTAACAATCTTAATTTAAAAAAACAACAACTGAAAAACATCAGGCAAAAATGCTCATCCAATCTGGACAGGCACAGGTATTAATTTCACTAAACTCCTGGATGAGCAGATATATCCAATTATAAATTATACTAATTATATGGCATTAATACCTATTTGTCTGCTTGCCTGCATTCCAATATTTGTCTGTCTGTCTGTCTGTCATCTCTATCTTTTATCATCTATCTTTTATCTATCTATATCTATCTGCCTGCCTATCTTAGATACATGGATGGATGGATGGATGGATGGATGGATGGATGGATGGATGGATGGAT
>BLBF01000049.1:6789633-6801722 GCA_015471245.1 Laticauda colubrina
GATGGATGGATGGATGGATGGATGGATGGATGGATGGATGGATGGAATATTGTGGCATAAATTTAACAATAGACAAATAAATATACGTTTGGGAGCTCCCAGTTTGTTTTGATCAGGTGGAAAGGCCTGTACTATTTTCTTGATCCATTTTGAAATCCCAACTGTTGTTTACTCAGGAAAAAAAATCATATCTCCCTTTCGTGTTATGGGCAGTTTTGAAGAAGAAAACAATGCACAGATAGAGCATTCTTACACACCAGCATACATATAGAACACATGACAGTCTTGTCCACAGAAGACTGGATGGATGGATGGATGGATGGATGGATGGATGGACGGATAGACAGTTGCTGGACATCTGGCTGGCTGGACAGATGAATTACGTCTGCCTTCAAATCAGTATAGACTGCATGGTGGTTGATTCCATTGACCCTGCAAACTAACTACTGCATGCTGAGCTAAGATATGGGTGGCTGAAAGGTTCAGCACTCTAAAACAGGGGTCCAAACTGCAGGTTGTAGTCTACTACTGAGCTGTGGCCTATTCACAACCGGGCCGTATAGCTCCACTCGCATTGGCCACTGGCCTCATATTCCCATTCACACAAATGAAGCTATTAGTGTACATGCCTGCCCCTCATGCAAAACCATCCTGTCAGTGTTCCAGGTAATATCCGCGTAGAAAGCAGAACTCCGAGGCAGGCAGATTCCTCAAAGAACGGTTTTATTAAAGAAATCCTATTGGCACAAACTGGTGAAAACCGACTCTGAAACTTCCCACATTTTTCACCTGATTAAAATGTGAAAGTTCCCCCTTCCCCCAACCAATCAGTCACATTGTCCAATCAAGGTGCTGGCTGGTTGCCTGGTTACTTCACCCCTCCTTCCTCCAGCCATCTGTTGGAGTGTCCTTGGTTCCCACAGGAAACTATTTTGTTTTGTCTACAACCCCTCCCCCATCTAACTATGTTCCCCCTCCCTATCCTTTCTTCGCATTGTGGCAACCCTGAAGCCTCCAAAATGGCCTCAGCCAGATTCAGTTCAGAGTTGACACATCTCCTCTTCCCACCTTCCTCCCATGCTGGGCCACCAACCCAGAAAGGTCAGGGAATGCTGCTCTAAATTGCGTCCTAGTGTAAGGTTATTTTCAATCTGCATTAGGGACTTCTCACTGAAAAGGACTCCTAGGTATTTTTCCTTGCTTCTGCAGATATTCCAAGTTGTCAGATCCTGCCAATTGGCTGAATATTAATGCCACAAATGGTCAGATCATCACTGCAGCTGTCCTTGATCGCGAGTCAGCCTACGTTAAGAACAATGTCTACGAAGCCATGTTCCTGGCAGCTGACAACGGTAGGCTCGAGCACTCCGCTCTTCATGCTTCAATAATAATCTGGCACATTCATAGAAATAATTCTCTGACACAGTTGTCAGTATAATTTATATGTTCCCAGGTTTTCCTAGTTCTTTTTTTTTTTTTTTTTTGGGGGGGGGGGGAGATCTTCATGAAGTAGAGATGGGATGCTGTCAAAAGAAATGAAATGTTCACAGGTTACAATGGAAAAGAAAGCTAGGGTGAACAGAAGGGGAATGTAAGAAATTAGGTTTTGCCATATTTATGTGTTAAATTCTATTTGTTAAGGATGTCCCAAAGGTACTTTTTAAAAAGGCAACTGGACTTTGTTTCTCTTTGAAGAAGTTTTCCTTCTCATCCAAGAAGCTTCTTCAGTTCTGTCTTCACTGCTGAAGAAGCTTCTTGGTTGAGAAATGAAATGTCTTCAAGGAAGAATGAAGCTCCGTTGCATTTTGAAAAAGCACCTTTGGGACAACCAGGACCTGGATGACTGAGAATCTCCATAACATTTGCTAAGCATCTAATCTGAGTCAGTCACTGGGACCAAAACTTTATTCTTCCAAGCTTTATCTCTCCCCCTCTCCCTCCCTCCCTCTCTCTCTCTCTCTCCCTCTTCCCCCTCCCTTCCCCTCTCCCTCTCCCTCTCTCTCTCTCCCTCCCTCCTTCTTCCCTTCACCCTCTCCCTCTCTGTCTCTCTCTCTCTGTTTCCAGAATATGTGCCTTGGGCTGTTCTATGCATGTTGCATTTATCTGGTTCCTGGTTTTGTGTTGATATCTGACTATTAAGTTGTTAATTGTAGTTTCCTTGTTTATTTGTTAAATTTATTTGTCACCTATATCTCACCGTGGGGCCACTGTAGGCATCTTGGCATGAGTGGAGAAGCAGACAGAAAAGGCAGGAGAAAGGATGGACTTCCTGTATGTTCCTAATCTTCTACAGCTGGTCCTCGACTTTCAACAATTCATTTAAATGGCTGTTCAGAGTTACAACAACGCTGAAAAAAATGACCATTTTGCATAGTTATGACCTTTGAAGCATCACCATGATCATGTGATCAAAATTCAGATGCTTGGCTACTGGTTCACATTTATGACCGTTGCTGTGTCCCCTTTTGCCACCTTTTGACAAGGAAAGTCAATAGAGAAGCCAGATTCACTTAACAACCAGGTTACTAGCTTATCCGCTGCTGTGATTCACCTAACAACTGTGACAAGAAAGGTCATAAAATGGGGCAAAACTCTCATTCAACAAAGGTCTCACTTAACAACTGAATGTGGGGCTCAACTGTGGTCGTAAGTCAAAGAATACCTGTATTACCAAGTAAGAGACATTGTATTACCAAGTAAGAGGACAGAAAGGGGAGAGGCTCCATCTTGAAGTCAAGAACAATCTAAGGTTAAAAGAGAAAGAATTGCATGAAAGCTGTCGCTGTATAGATTGGAAAACATCAAAGTGAGGTGTGCTTTACCTTTCAAGTGACCTAAAGCAACCTTGTCACAATCTACACAATTCGCTCAATTTTGTTGGAGGGCTCAGAATCACCAGTGGCATCTTTACTGACAAGCAGATCAGATACTGAAACTGCCCTACTATGTCCTTTAAATCATTGGATGTACTGAAGACACTGCTGTGTTCCTCACTCTGCAGGCTACAGGGGAATAAGTCTAACAGGCATCAGAATAAAGAGAGTCAATCTGCTTTCAAAACCTGGTTTCTTCCAATAGCTGCTGTTTCCTTTCAAGGATATATTTCACCTAAGTAGTTATCTATCTATCTCTAATATTTATCCCCCACTGGGCCTCGATGGAGTTCTAGTTACTAACAAAATCGATAATTAAAAAAACCCCCTAGAAACAGAGAACAGTGGAAAAATGTTTCAGAAGCCCTAAATTAAATACCATATTTTAAAAGCAGTTAGATTTTAACATTATAAAGAAACGAAGAAAATAAATCCAAAACAGGTAGCATTCCTTAAGCCCATGTCACACTGGCCAACGGATGCAAAAAGGACACAGCGGATGAGCAAAATGTTCCATCCGTTGTTATCCGCTCTCAAAAGGAGCAAAAATTTGCATAACCAGAGCGGATAACACGGACGCGGGGAGGACAGAGAGCGGAGGCAAAGCGGATGCGGAACGGAAGCCCAGCGGATGGAAGCGGATGGGAGTGGGTGGCACATCCGTAGGGCTTTCCGGGGGGCCTCAGCAAAGCGGACGTGGAACGGAAAGAGCGGAAGCAGAGCGGACGCCAAACGGATGAAGCGGATGCACAGCGGAAGCCTAGTGGATGCACAGCGAAAGCCTAGCGGATGCACAGCGGAAGCCTAATGGATGCCTGGCGTTAATTGCGCATGTGGGGAGGATGCATTGCGTCAGCCCCGCAGATATAACGGAAGCAGCTCGGAAGCAGGTCGCCATTCAGAGGAAAGACCTGCTGCCGGACACATCGACTGCCTTGCCTGCCCTGACTGCATGTCTGCCTGCCAGCCTTGCTGCCAGCCTTGCTGCCAGCCTTGCTGCCAGCCTCCCTGCCAGCCTGCCTGCCAGCCTCCCTGCCAGCCTTGCTGCCAGCCTCCCTGCCAGCCTTGCTGCCAGCCTCCCTGCCAGCCTTGCTGCCAGCCTGCCTGCCAGCCTTGCTGCCAGCCGGTCTGCCTGCCAGCCTTGCTGCCTGCCTTCCTGCCAGCCTTGGTTCATGTCTGCCTGCAAGCCTTCCTGCCAGCCTTGGTCCATGTCTGCCTGCCAGCCTTCCTGCCAGCCTTGGTTCATGTCTGCCTGCCAGCCTTCCTGCCAGCCTCCCTGCCAGCCTCCCTGCCAGCCTTCCTGCCAGCCTTGGTTCCTGCCAGCCTCCCTGCCAGCCAGCAACCCCACAACCATGCCGAAGCACAGCAAGCCTCAGCCATCTGCTGCCAGCCCTGGCTAGAGGGACAGGGCTACCATCCCAGCCCCTGGCTCTCACTCTGGTTCTGCTGGGGCTTCTGCAGCACGGGCTCGCTCTTCTGGGGCTGGCACTTCTGCTGCTTCTGCTTCTGCTTCTGCTTCTGGAGGAGCTGATGACAAGCACTCCAGCACCAGCCACCTCCACAGCACCTGGCCCCTTCACCCCTGAGACTGAGCGACCAAGAGGAGTGCCAGAGACTCTTTTTTGTTTTATAGCTTGTTGTTAATAAAGTATATTTTTGATTCATACACTTGCTTCATTTCTTTTTTTTAATAAAGTCTTGGTGGAAACTGTTAGAAATGGTTTAAGCCTTTGCATGCTTGTGGGATGGGTAAGGATAGCTTTGGGATGGGTTGGGATACCTGTGGAATGGGTAATAGCTGTGGGATGGGTTAGGATAGCAGTGGGATAGATAAACCTCCAGTGCAAGCATACTGGGACTGGATGGTCCACCCTCCCAGGTGCCACACCTATGGCTCTTTATTATCAATAATAATGTAATAATTATCCACACATGTCAACATAAACACAACTCTTTATTAAATGCCCTGTTCATTGTAGGCCCACCCAACATACATGGCCCAATCTCATCCGTGTGATGAGACAGGCTGAAGGAAGCATCCATTAAGCATCCATCATCCTGTCTTGCCACTCCACTGCTCCAGCTGGGGAGTTGCACCAGTGTCTCAGGAGGTTGTGCTGCTTCTTCCCTTCACGTGAGGCTCTGTTGGGGCCTTGCACATGCTCAGTGTTGATCAGGTTTCGCCCTTGCCTCCATTCCCCAGGCTCCATGACCCCATTGCCTTGTTGGAGGTCCATGAGCCTGTTCTGCAAGACTGGGTAGCGGGTGCGCATGAGATTGTGCAGGATGCAACAAGCTTCCATGATCCTCCTCATGGTCTCTGGGCAATGCTGCATGGTGGTGAGAAGTACCTGGAACCTGTTGGCCAGGATGCCAAAGGCATTCTCCACCACCCGCCTTGCCCTGGACAGCCTGTAGTTGAAGATCCTCTCTTCATGGGTGAGGAGTCTGGAGGTGTAGGGCTTCATGAGGTAGGTTGTGAGGGAGAAGTCGTCATCCCCCACAATGAAGTAGGGCACATCTTGTGTGTCGTTGGGCAGGGGGTCTGGATCTGGGAAGCCCACGATGAGGTTGCGTTCCAGCCCGTCCTTGAGGTGACTGGCGTTGTATACCTGGGCATCCGAAGATGAGCCGTTGCCTGAAGCATCGATGTACATGAACTTGTAGTCAGCATTGACCATGGTGAAGAGGATGATGCTGAAGAAGCCCTTGGAGTTGAAATAAGTGGACCCCGACTTGGCTGGAGATTTGCAGGCCACGTGCTTCCCATCTATGGCTCCAACGGTATGGAGGAAGTTCCACTTCTGATACCACTGCTCTGCAAGTTTCTTCCAGCTTTCTTCAGTGGAGGGGTACTGGAGGAGCTCCTCCTTGTATTCTTCGATGATGGCCTGCACCACTTCTCTGACCACACTGCTGATGGTGTTGGATGGCACCCTCCAGCCGTTCTGCATGCTCCTGTAGGAGGTCCCTGAGGCCAGGTGGCACAGAGTGAGTGCCACCTTGAGCCCAGGTTCCAGGCTGGACCGGAAGCTGGTGTTTGCCTTGGTCAACCTGGGTGTCAGGCGCTGCATAACTTCATCAAACATGGCTGGAGGCATCCTCATGAAGTTCTGGAATGCCCGAGTGTCTTCGCTCCTGAGCTCCACCATCAACTTGTTGTACAGTCCGTCCTACGCTCTACTGGCGAACCATCTTCGGACCCAGACTCTTTTGGGGTGGCTCCTTTTCTTCTCGCAGTAGTGTTCACAGAGCCTGCAGATGGCTTTGCACTGTTGCAGAACGATGGTGGCTGCCGAAAGGACTTTGTTACAATCCACGGTGGACATGACTGGATGCTGTGGAAGAGGAAGAGACAGACGAAGGCTGCAGAGGTCTGCACCGCTGGGCTGCTATTCTGAAAGTGCGATGTAGGCGAGTTGCTCCCCCTTTTTATAGGCAGTATAGGTTTTCTGCTAGGCATCCTCTAGGCATCCTGTAGCATCCTTAATATCCGAGATAGGTCCCCTCTGCGAACGTTTTTTCCATTTTAAACGCTTTGTTTCCATGCTGCATCCGCTAGGCATCCATTCTGCATCCATTCTGCGTCCGTTCTGCTTCCTCCCCGCGTCCGTTTACTGCTGGAGCGGATGGAGTTGCGCGGATGCGTAGCGGATGCCTAGCAGATATAGCGGATGTGTAACGGATGCAGAACGGATGCCTAGCGGATGCGTAGCGGATTGAGAATGGACAAACTGCTGGATACATTTTCCGCGCAAAAGTTTTAGACAGCCCAAAACTTTTGGAGCAGATGAAACGTCCATAAACAGATGCTGGATGGATAGAGAGAAAGCAAAACGGAGGCAGTGAGTACAGAACGCATACATCGCGTTAACCAACGGATGGCAAGGTTTTTTGTCCGTTTTACATCCTCTTTGCATCCGTTGGTTCAGTGTGACATGGGCTTTATCATCTTCCTAGCCCCTCCCTCCTAAAATTTACTTTGACCTTGGACAACACTGGCATGCATTGTGGCCTTAAGGAGAGTCACTTTGGAGAGTGAAATGGGCAGCATGTAAATTTAATGAGCAATTAAATAAAACAAATTATTCCTTCAGGAATGTGGCCCTCCAGATTTAGGCAAAGCCACTAAAGGATGGTTGCATCAGGCGCAAAGGATCAGGACGATAAAGAAAGATTTATTGTTTAAGCCTATACATAACAATCTAGTCAAATTAAGCTCATTTCTGAATCAGCTCCAGATAAGGGTCAATGGAATTCAAAGGGGAGGGCTGGACTAGGATCATTTGTGACAACATAAGGATTCTAAGCTGATGACATGTTTAACTCTGTCCCCCAACTCTGCCTTCTCTTCTCCTAGTTGTGCTATTTTTTCACTCCAACTTACCATTAGCTTCAATGATATGTTGGGAAGGACTCCCTCAAAGTTGGATCTGTACATGCTTCTCATGATTGTTATATCTCTTTGCTAGTTTCATGTTAACTTGTGTGGTTTGATGGCATTTCTGGGTGTTGTAGGCTTGGGGCCCTCAGCTTGGAGACCTCTTCTTTGAGAGCTTCTCGAGCTATCTACTATGAATACCTTGAAGTTCCAACCCCCAAGAGGAAGAAAGCCTTTATTATAATATGAGTAACTTACCTGCCAGTAGTGTATCCTTTTTTAAGGCTAAATTGCCTTTCAGAAGAAAACCATTTCCATCAAGAGGTCTTGTTGCTGTTTGGATAATACCACCCATACGTACAGTGAGGGCTAACTTATAGCATCATTTAAAGCAGGGGTGTCAAACTCGAGGCCCATGGCCAGATGAATTACATGCTGGCCACCCCCATCTCCATTTTAGCAAAGGGGGGAAGTTGCAATATGTCACGTGATGACAATGTGACGACGCGAGTTTGACACCCCTGAATTAAAGGAATCTTAAAACTATTACAAATTCCTTTATCCTAATAGCATCAGATTCTTGAATCCAGGGTTGGACTTATTCCCTGTTAGCACCAAAATCTTACAATATTTTTCATAAGTTTAGCTCTCATCTGACCCTATTCTTTTCTTTTCCTTCTTTACTAAGAATTAGTCCAGAAGGTTCAAAAATAAGTTTTGGAATCTTCTTTGTTACTCATGCTTGGAATTAAACCAATGCATGTGAGACCCAACCTAGAGCTTTATTATTTAAGGGAAGAACTTCCATTTTACTGTCTTTTTCCTCCCTGCCAATCTCCCTCAATGTCCCACCATGTTAAGAAGATACATTATGAGTGTAGTAGATGAAAAGAGCTCCCTCCTGCATCAATTTGGATGATAAGAAGGCATTATGATATTGGTAGACAATGGGTTAGTAAAGCCCCTGTCCCACTGCACTAACGGATGCAAAGAGGATGTAAAATGTTTAAAAAAGCTTGCCATCCATTGGAAAACGCTATGCATCCATTGTGTACTCATTGCATATGTGTTTCATAAGCTCTATCCGTCAAGCTGTGTCCTTTATGCATACATTTTGTGTCTGTCAGCCAGTGGGACCTAGCCTTTAGACAGGATAACTTAATAAACATAATACTTCCAGTTCAAATGTCCCAAAAGTACTTTTTCACGAGGCAATGGGACTTTCTTTGTTTTTCCTTGAAAACCTTTCGCTTCTCATCCAAGAAGCTTTTTCAGATATGACATGTCAGAATATTCATGAACTGGCAGAGACGTGGTAACAAGATCAGCCCATGAATAGCATGAGAACAGATCAGCCAATGGGAGCTGAATTAGAAACTGAAACTTAAGGCTCGGTCCCACTGGCCGACGGATGCAAAACGTATGCAAAAAGGACACCGCGGATGAGCAAAATTTCGGAGGTGCTCCATCCATTGTCATCCGCTCCAAAAAGTGGCAAAAATTTGCATAAACAGAACGGAAAAGAAAGGAAAAAAACAGACGTGGGTAGTATGTAGTGGGGATGTTAAACGGATGTTCATAGGAAGCCTAGAGGATGTATATAGGATGCAAACCGTTCACTGCTCATCCTTTCTATTTCCGTGCTACTAACACTGTGTAGACGTTCCGTGTACCTTTTGTTTCCTCCCTCTTTCCGTTTTCAGCTGCAGCGGATGTGAGTTGAGGGGAGGGCCAGAGGATGCAGAGAGGATACAGCGGATGTTTAACGGATGATAAACAGACATAGAACGTTTGTTGCTCGTATGTCACAGATTTACATCGTACACAGTGGAAAATTCATCCATTCACAAAGTTTTGTGCAGCTCAAAACTTCTTGAGTGGATGAAATCTCAGTGGATGGATGCTCAAAGGATAGAGCATATGAAACACGTATGCAATGAGTACACAACAGATGCATAGCGTTTCCCAATGTTTTTTAACGTTTTACATCCTCTTTACATCCATTAGTGCAGTGGGACAGGGGCTTTAAAGAGAGAGTCCAGGCGTGACTTATGTCTGCTCTGAACTCTGAAGCTGCTGCTTGTGTTTTGCATTGGAAGAATTTACTATTAGTATTGTATATTTTACTTAGATTATTATGTATATAAAGAAGTTAATGAATCCTGCTGAATCAGTCATCTGGGTGTGCTTTCTGGATTTGAAATTCTGCTGCAAAATCTAACATGACAGGATGGGGGGAATGGAAGGATTTGTGAAGGATTTCCATTCTCTACCATTCGGTCAGAACTAAAGATGCTCCTAGGATGAGAAGTGAAATGTTTTTAAGGAAAAACAAAGAAAGTCCAGTTGCCTCTTGAAAAAGCACCTTGGGGACAACGATGACCTGGATGACAGGACAGTCTCCCGACATTCAGCTCAATGTTCTCTTTCTCGCAACCTAGTTATTGGAAAGGTAGGCTAAGCATAAATCGAGAGGAGTCATATTAAGATTTTTCAGTTCTGTACAACTTTTGTGAAATACAAGCATTCACCTAAACATCCTCCTTACAGATAACTTCAGGCAAATGGAGTTAAAACCATGGGCTTTTTCTGCTTTGCATCAAATCCAAAGAGGGTTTGAGGCAGGAAGGCTGGACAAAACTTCAACAGCCAGCAGCTGAAACAAACTGAGGTTTGAGACCTGAGGTTAGGAGGGCTAATATAACAACCACAAGAAATGGACACATCGAGGTTCATCAGGGATTCAGAGATTCTTCAGTCAGCAAAAGCAAACAGGAGACATAAACCAGAAAACTTTTTAAAAAGATGTTAAGAAAGAAACCATCAAGATTCAGGAAGCTTTTTTTAAAAAAGTTTGAAGAAAGGGTTCATAACATGAGTTCTAAAATGGAGCTGTTTTAAGAAACAGTGAAAATATCCAAAATAAAACATCCTGCAGTTCACAAAGGAAGGAAAATGACAGTATGGTCTTTCTTTCTCCTAACTAGAAGGAAATGACTGAAACAGGTTGAGATGGGGGGTGTGGGAAATGTGAATGTCAGTGTGAGCCAAGAATTGTCTGAAATGTTGGTGGATTTTAAACCTGCGTAAAAGTTACAAACTTGATTTGGAAACTTTGTAGAGCCAAACCTTATTTTAGCGACAAACATTGAAAGATAGCTGGAAGGAGTCTTTGAAATGGGAATCTATATATCATGAGATGATTTCAGTCATGGCTATTACCCCAACAATACAAGGGGACAAATTGTTTCCCATTTTATCAATGTTTTTCAACCTTGGCAACTTTAAGATGTGTGGACTTCAATTCCCAGAGTTCTCCTGCCAGCATGCTCCTTCCTGATCAATTATTAGAGATTCTGAATAATGAAACTGGGAGCCTTCTCCAAGCCAGACAAGCATATGTGACTTCTCCAAGCTTGAAAATACTGATAGGACTAGGGTGGGATTCAAATTTCTTAACAACCGGTTCTGTGGGCATGGCCTAATTTTGGGGTGTGGCTTGGTGGTTATGTGACTGGGTGGGGATGGTTTGTTCATTGGGTGTGGCTTGGTGGTCACATGACTGGATGGGCATGGCTTGTACGTAAATATTTAATTTTTTATTTAAAAAACAGCAATTTTTACCCAAAATCAGACAAAGCAGGCAGGCATTTAGAAATCTACCTTTCTTCAATCTGCTATCTAAATCTTCACTGAAAAATAGAAGGTTCAGTCCTAAGGAAGGTTCAGCTCTGCTTTTAGATTAGCTAGAAAGCAAGAAATCCAACTATTTCCTGCTTTCTAGCTAATCTAAATCTCCTGGCAAAGCAGAAGAGCTGATGGTTGGGGGGAAAAAAAGAAAAATAGCAATTTAGCAAGTAAGTTTGATGGTGTGCATGCCAGGTAAGGAATGAGTGGGCGGGGAGGGGGGGGGCCAGCCAGTGGTGCAATTTGCCGGTTCTCCAAACTGGACAGAATCATAACAAGAGGTTCTATAGAACTGGTCCAACTAGGTAGAATCCCACTCCTGGGTAGGACCTGCATGAATCTAAGTCCATCCATATAACTTCCTCATCTCATTCCAGAAGGGCAAAATTCATATGTTACAGAAGGGACTGTGTACAATACCAAGAAGAAAAATTCTGTAGGTTTCCACCCCCATTAGTCATACTTTTACTGGGTGCATTTTATGTAGACAGAACAAGAGAAAGGCAACCTGTGGTGAGATGCACATCAAGCCTTCTGAAATTCTTCCCAGCAAGGCATACATGCAGCAGCTATACTTCCATTGTTAATCTGTAGTTGGGTTATATGTTTGCATATGGTGTGCATGTGTGTGTTTCTTAGTGTTTGTCACTTATGTATGTGTTTGTGCCCTTGGGTGCCCTTGGAAGTGCAGAGTAAGCTTCATTCCAATCTGATCCTTTTGGGTGATGGAAGCTCCTCAAGTGCAGTCACCAGCCACACTCCCCTCGCTGCAAGGCCGTTTCTATCAGCCGACAAAAGCTCCCCGAAGGCAGAGTCCCCAGCCGCTTCGGGGCGAGGCGTGGCTGCCTGTGTCCCCTCGCCATTAGGCAGTGTCTTTTGGGTGATGGAAGCTCCCCAACTGCAGTCACCAGCCACTTCAATCGGCCAGTAGAAGCAGCCTCGGGACGAAGTACGTGCGTATGGGCCACTCTAGGTGGGAGAGGAAATTAAGTCACCCCCGAAAAGATGGCCTAGCTGTTTTTTTAGGGGTCAAAAAAAAATAGGGCCTGGCCTTATTTTGTGAGAAACACAGTAGGTCGGTAGATAGATAGATAGATAGATAGATAGATAGATAGATAGATAGATAGATAGATAGATAGATAGATAGA
>BLBF01000049.1:6803296-6837266 GCA_015471245.1 Laticauda colubrina
GTGTGCCATCTGTTCTTTTGTAGATTAGTACATCTAGGAATGGTAGTTGTTTGTTTATTTCCGTTTCCATGGTGAACTTGATTTTGGGGTGTGTGTTGTTTAGGTGTGATTGTCCCACGTCATTGTAGTGCTGTAAAAGTTGTAGCAACGTTTCAGCAGAATCTCATCTGCCATCATCAGGCTTCTGTTTCAAATTCGAGGCTGGTCTATTCTGATTGGCTAGGAGTCTGGTGGCTTTGATTGGCTGGCAACACTCTGTTCCTGTGTTGGAGGCCTTCAGTGCAGCTTGGCTTCGTGTGAAAGGACGGCTGCTATCCATTAGAAAGCTAGGTTTCATCTGGGTGCCTGGTGGGGGTGGTGTTTGAGTTGGAGGCATCAGAGGGAGTCTGTTTGTGCTCAGGTGTTTGTCTGTTTTGTGGTGTGGAGATCTTTCTATTTGAGAGTGCAGGCTTCCAAATGATTGACAGTCTGATTGAATCATCCCTTCTATTCATGCTTTCAGGTCTTTTTTCAATCTCTACGGCTTCTCTGATGATTCTCTGGCTGGGGTTTTCTATAGTGGCTAGGGTTTTAGTGCCATTGAAGTTGATGTAGTGACCTGTGGTTTTCATGTGTTGGACTAGTGAGGAGGTGTGTTCCAGCTTTTTTACTGCATTTTTGTGTTCCTCTAGGCGGGTACTTATTCTTCTATTGGTCTGTCCAATGTATGTGGCCGGGCATGATGCACAGGGAACTTCGTATATGCCTTGGTTTTCTAGGTCAATTTTGTCTTTGGGGTTTCTAAGGATGGCTGCTATTTTTTTGTGTTTTGAAGGCAGTCTTGATGTGATGCCTGTGTAGTATCTTACTGATTTTATCTGTGGTACCTCTTATGTAGGGCTGTTCCATAGGTCTGTTGATCTTCTAGGTCTCTATTATGTCTTGGTGTGTTTGGTCAAGCTGGTGATATTGTTTTTGTGGAAGCCATTGGCTGTCAATACTTCAGTCAGGGTGCATAGTTCAGTCTTTATATGTGTCTTATCTGCCAGGCGTTTGGTTCTGGTAATTAGTGTTTTAGCCACGGAATTTATCTGTGCTGGGTGGTGGTGGGATTGGGCGTTGAGGTAGCGGTTGGTGTGTGTTTTCTTTTGGTATATGGTGTGTCCCAGTGTGCCATCTGTTCTTTTGTAGATTAGTACATCTAGGAATGGTAGTTGTGTGTTTATTTCCGTTTCCATGGTGAACTTGATTTTGGGGTGTGTGCTGTTTAGGTGTGTTAGGAAATTGTTTAGGTTTTCTTTTGCATGGGTCCAAATCACAAATGTGTCATCGATGTACCTTAGCCATAGTTTGGGTTTGTGGGTGGCATTAGCCAGGGCTCTGGATTCGAATTCTTCCATGAACAGGTTTGCAATGACGGGTGACAGTGGTGATCCCATAGGGGCTCCTTCAATTTGCTTGTATCTTTGTCCTTTGTATATGAAATATGTGTTGGTTAGGCAGTGTTCTGTTAGTTCCATGAGGTCTTTAACTGGTTGGTATTTATTTTTGATGATTTCAAGAGTTTCTTTTATCGGGACTTGAGTGAATAGTGAAACACGTCGAAACTTACAAGCAGATCTTCTTGTTCCACGTGTAGATCTTTGATCATTTCTAAGAAGTTGTATGAGTTTTGTACATATGAAGCTGCGGTTTCAGCATGGGGCTGTAGTTGTTTTGCTAAATGTTTAGCTTGGTTTTGTAATGGTGCTCCTTTGGAGCTGACGATGGCTCTGAGAGGTATGCCTTCTTTGTCTATTTTTGGGAGGCCATATAATTTGGAGCATCTAGAAGATTTTTCTCTTGGGATGATCGTCTGTTGGATTTCTTTGCTTATGTGGCTGGTTATAATTTTCTTCTTGGTTAATTTTTCCAGATATGTGGTTGGGTCTGTGTTTATAGGTTTGTATGTGGAGTCTTGGAGTAGGTCTGTCAATTTTGTTTCATAGTCTTTTCTCTCCATTACTACTGTGGCATTCCCTTTGTCTGCTGGGAGTATTATTATGCTGTTATCATTTTTCAGGGTTTGTAGTGCTGTGAATTCATCTTTTTGCAAATTACTTTTTGGTGGTTTCATTGTGCATAAGATGTGAGTAACCTGGTGTCTTATTCTATCAGCTTCATCTGTATTTAATTTGGTTAGGCTGGATTCTACTGCACATATGATGGATTCTTTTGGGATTTTTTGGGGTGCTATGGCATAATTGAATCCTTTGGTTAGGACATCTGTTTCTGTTTTGGTGAGTTCTCTGTTGGAAACGTTATATACTAATTGTTTCAGGTGTTGTGGTGAGTTGTTGGGGGTTTTCTTGTTGTGTTCTAATTTTTTTAGTTTCTTTAAGAGTTTTTCATTTTTGTAAGTGGTTTCAGTTTCTGCTCTCCAAGTTTTAAGTTGTTTTATCTTATCCCAAAGTAGAGGGTGGATTTTGCTGCTCAATTCCAGATGTAGTGCTAGCAAATCTTTGTTTAACTGATCTAATTGGAATCTTTTACTGTGAATTTCATTCCTGAGTAAAGCCATCTCTGTTCTTTTCAGGATACGTTTGGTAGCTGCTGTTTTGTGATGAAATGTTAATTTGAAGCAGGTTGGTGTTGCATTGTTGTCTCTGCAGCTGCATAGGAATTTCAGGTCACATAATATTCCTGCTCTTGTAACTTCCAGCTTCTCATAGCTTTTGATCTGGCTGTTTATTTCCTCCCCGTAGAGGTCAGATATTTGTTTTTTTAAGCTTTCGCGGGTACTTACATGTGTGCTGTTCAGCTTCCTTCGGGTATTATCCCACATCATTGTAATGCTTTTAAAGTTGTAGCAACGTTTCAGCAGAATCTCATCTGCCATCATCAGGCTTCTGTATGGATGTGGGTCTCACAGTCTTTGGTTTTAAATTTGAGGGTGGCCTATCCTGATTGGTTGGGAGTCTAGGTCTGTGTTTATTGGACTTGGAGTTTGATTGATTGGTGTTTCTGGTTTCTTCTGTCTGTTTTGTGGCTTTGATTGGCTGGCAACACTCTGTTCCTGTGTTGGAGGCTTTCAGTGCAGCTTGGCTTCGTGTGAAAGGACAGCTGTTATCTATTAGGAAGCTAGGTTTCAACAGGGTGCCTGGTGGGGGGTGTTTGAGCTGGAGGAATCAGAGGGAGTCTGTTTGTGCTCAGGTGAGACTCACAGACAAACACAATGCAGGAGCCTGATGATGGCAGATGAGATTCTGCCGAAACATTGCTACAACTTTAAAAGCACAGTTACAAGGACATTTGGGATGACATTTCTAAGCGAGAGAGTTTGTGAGAAATTGCTTGGATTGGGCCTTAAGCTTAATTGTTGGCTCTTGGCTTCCTTGCCTTAATTCAGCTTGTAATTGCACAGGGTGATCATGACAAAGTTGGGATAAATCATCAGTAAATTGCCCAGGAGGAAAAGCTATTATCCCTCTTCCTTATGTTCCATTTTTGATTGTCATAAGCCACAATCAGGATCAATGATGAACCTCTGCCCATAATTGCTTAAAAGTCACCACCTTTTCTAATTTACCATAGAGGCAGCTTTCATGCTTGGGAAATAGGAAGGTGACCATTTGGACGAGAATGGAGAGGGGGAAAGGAGCTGTTAAAATGATCATAATTAGCTTCTTTATGGCTTATCAGAGTTTATCAAGAGTTCAGCCTAGGTGACTTATGGGCATACAGGTAGTCCTCGACTTACGGCCATAACTGAGCCCAAAATTTATGTTATGAAGCAAGGCAATTGTCCAGTGAGTTTTGCGCCCATTTTGTGACCTTCCTTCCCCATGGTGGTTAAGTGAATCACTGCAGTTGTTAAGCTAGCAACATGGTTGTTAAGTGTATCTGTGTTTAAGTGAATCTTCCCCATTGACTTTGCTCTTCAGAAGGTCGCAAAAGGTGATCACGTGCCCCTCGTTATTTTATTTATTTACTTATTTATTTTATTTTGTCAAAAGCTTACAATACAGTAGAAATAAGAATAAACATAAGTTTATATATAAGAAATAGGAACTAATAATTGGGGACCATAGGACAGGGATGGTAGGCATGATGGTTATCATGTGTCATAAATACATATCAGTTGCCAAGCAGCCAAATTTTGATCACGTGACCATGGGGATGCTGCAACGGTCATAAGTGTGAAAAACGGCCACATGTTACTTTTTTTCAGTGCCGTTGTATCTTCAAGTGGCCACCAAACAAATGGTTGTAAGTCAAGAACTGCCTGTATTTGGGGGAGTAACTCATAAGGAGTAGATTCAGGGTTGGGCTGCTGGGGGTTCGCAGGAGTTCGGGAGAGCCCCTAGCTAAGATTGTATGTAGTTCAGAAAACCCCCAAATCTCACTCCTGGGTGGCCCCGCCCACCCAAACCAGGAATTCCCACACAACCCATTTTGGACGCAGGTAAGTGCAGGGCGCACACAAAGGCTTGGGGAGGGCAAAAAACAGGCCTTCCCAGAAGCTTGGGAAGGCCAGAAATAGGCCTATTTCCGGCTCCCAGAGAGCTTCCAGAGTCCAGGGAGGCCGATTTTGCCCTCCCGGAGTTTCAAGGAAAGCCTCTGAAGCCCAGAGAGGGCAAAAACACCTCTCCCCCTGCCGTGGTGCAGGAGGCTGACTAGGTCACACCCACCTGGCCATGCCCACCTAGCAACCGGGCAGAGAACCCGTTGCTAAAAAATTTTGAAGCTCATCCCTGAGTAGATTCTCCAGATCAGTAGATATTCATAAAAAGTAGATTTTTCCCACACGGACGTGTTCTTCATGGCTTCCTCCATTTTGCTCCCCACAGGTGATTATGCTCAACTTGGCTTGCGAATAATGTACTTGGAAGCTGGTGTATATGATGTTCCAATCATTGTTACGGATTCTGGAAACCCTCCTCTCTTTAACATGTCCATCATTAAGGTCAAGGTGTGTCCATGTGATGAGAACGGAGATTGTACCACTATAGGAGCTGTTGCTGCAGCTGGGCTGGGCACAGGAGCCATTATTGCCATCTTGATATGTATCATCATTTTATTAAGTAAGTATTGCACCAGGCAATATACTCATATGGTCTGAAGCCAAGGTTCTTTACACATGTATACACCATTTTTATTTATTTATTTATTGAATTTGTTGTTGTTTTTTAATTCTGTCCTTATTACTTCCTAAGTAAAGGTGAGTGAACATACATAATACTCTTTTCTCCTCCTATGTTCCCCACAATAACCTTGTGAAGTAGGTTGTTGCTGAGAGAGAGTGCCTGGGCCCAAAGTCACTCAGCTGACTTTCATACCTAAAGTAGGACGAGAACTCACAATCTCCTAGTGATTGGCCCAACATCACCCAGCCAACTTTTATGACTAAGATGGGACTAGAACTCACAGTTTCCTAGTTTCAAGTCTGGTGCCTTAATCACTAAACCAGACCGTCAAAGTTCAGTAGTTCAATAAAATCACAGTAAAAGGAAATCAGTTTCATAGTCATAAAAGTTGGTTTTTAAGTCAGAATTTGTGAAAATCAACCTCCACGTTTCATGGCACTTATAGAACTAAAATATTGAGTGCCAATTTTTTTAAAAAAATCAAATCAAAACATATACTCTAGGAAACAGAAGAACAGCCTTCAAATGCCTCAAATTTCCTGATTGTGTCAAGTTGATGCTAAACAGCTCAGCAGTTATCTAGTATTTCAAAATCTATCATGAATCTAGATTTCTATTAAATAAAATTTTGGATCAAGTCCACCATCATTCATGGAACCTGCTTGACTTTGGTGTTGTGAGAATAAAATGCCAGTGAGATTCCCAGGAGAAAATATTAAATATGTGTTTCATAACTAAAAAACTGTCACTCCCCTCAATCCTTTGAAGAACTGTTCTATATGTTGATAAACCACAGAGTTGAAACCATCCAAAATATCACCTTTTGTTATTTTCCTCCTCTTTCCAACTATGTTATTAGCTTGCTTCTTTCCATGATGTCTATGGAGATTCTCAGTCATCCAGGTCATAGTTGTCCCCAAAGTGCCTTTTTCAGGAGGCAACTGGGCTTTCTTTTTTTTCTTTGAAGAGATTTCACTTCTCATCCAAGAAGATTCTTCAGTTCTGACTGGATGGTGAGGAATAGAAGAATTTATATTCCTTGCAGACAGCTGGTCATTTGCATTTTTTTTTAGAGTTGTTGAGGCCACTTGGAGGTTCATCTGTCTCCTCAGGGTCACCTGAGTAGTGCAACAGGACAGAAAACATGCTGCACCCAAGGAATCTCCACACCCATTTGCACTACTGATGAGAATTTTATTGATTTATTTTATTTGGTTTGTCAATTGCTTACAAGATAATAGGTATAAGTAAAAACATAGTTATGAATACATGAAATGGGTACATATAAGAAAAATAAAAGAAACAATAGAATAGGGATGGTAGGCATGTTGGTGCGCTTATGCACCTACAGACCTCTTAAGAAAGGGGTGAGGTCAATAGTAGAAATTCTGTAGCTTTACATGCATACTGAGAGCTTCTGAACTGGAGACAAATTTTACGTGTGTCTAATCCCACTTGGCCAAATGAAGTTCAATTTAATTCAGTCAAAAAAAAAAAAAACCAGACAAAAAACCCAGACAATAAGTACAAATAACCTCTATATTTACACTTGGAAAATAAACCATCCTATTCCTGGGTAAACTTTAATGTACACACACTAACTTAATTGTGACCTGATGGTAATGAGCAATAAATATACATTAGTATTCAAAATTTGTTGATCATAATAAAGCTTCCTAATGCCAATTGTTAATAGTTTGTGTAGTAAAATTTCACACTGGAAGAAACAGAAGGCAATAAAGCATAAAACTCAGTTTTACTTTTTTTTCCTGCCTTTGCATAACTCAAGGCCTAAAATATGATTTAAACATTTGAGCATATTCTTTTGACTGAAATTAAATGTGGATGAAAGGCGTTTGATTTAGGAGAATCTTCTTCCCATCTTCAAATCCATTATCCAGTTCTAAATTATGGATTTTTATTACAAATGTGTGTTTTTAAAAATTCATTGCTCTAATTGGCTTTTTTTAACGCTCAGCAATCACCCTGGTTTTATATCGGTGAAAATGAAATGGTAAATAGAAATCTTTCTTCCATGTACTTATTTAATTTGGGGGCTTATTCTATCAATTATTTTTACTGGATGGAGAAAAATGGGCAAGTGGGACATATAACTAACGTGGTTTGTGTGTGTGCATGCAAGCCTTTGAATTTATCTTGACTCATGGCAAGTTCCTGGATTAGTTCCTGCAGTTTTCTTGGTGCTGCTTTTCAGAAGTGGTTTGCCATTGCCTCCTTTCTAGGGCTGAGAGAAAGTGACTGGCCCAAGAACACCCAGATGGCTTTATGCCTAAGGCAGGACAAGGACTCACACTTTCCTGCTTTCTAGTCCAAGGTTCTTGTTCACTACCCCAAGGGAATAGTTAAAAAATGGTTACAAGTCACTTTCTACAGTGCCTTTGTAACTTCAGACAAATCACTAAACAAATGGTTATAACTGAGCATTGTCTGAGCATTCCATCATAAAATGGAAAACCAGTTTGAATTTCAACATGTTAATGCCAGTTTTGGAGTTGTTGTTGTGGGGAAAATAGGAAAAAGAGAGAGAGAGAGAGAGGGAGGGAGGGAGGAAGGAAGGAAAAGAAAGGAAGGAAAGAGAAAGAAAGAAAGAAAGAAAGAAAGAAAGAAAGGAAGGAAGGAAGGAAGGAAGGAAGGAAAGAAGGAAGGAAAGAAAGAAAGAAAGAAAGAAAGAAAGAAAGAAAGAAAGAAAGAAAGAAAGAAAGAAAGAAAGAAAGATTCAGAGACATTTAAATAAGCACTTCCAATTTGGAAGTCTGGATAACTCAGAGATTGTTCTCAAAGCATACCTGCAAATTGCATATTCATCCAGTTCCTGATCTCAAAGGGCTCTCAGAGTATTCAGAAAACCGTCATTCAATGATGGCCATTGGCCTCCGTGTACAGGGTGTTACTGCCAACGGATCGGTGTCTTCTTCAACCCTGGCTTTGCAATCTCATCTGGGGAAAAAAGGTGAAGTGCTTTTTCTTAAAGGAGTACACTAGAGAAAAATATAATAATGGGGAGAAAACAATCGATTTCACAAAAATTGCCTTCAGAAGGGAAAACAGGCCTTAAAGCAACAATGGAGCTCTCTTTTCTTAAGAGCAGATAAAAAGGATTGGACTACATCTGCTATTGACTCTCTGAAAGCTTCTTTCTCAAGAGAGCTGTAAAGGTGTTAATAGGACAATTTTTCTACAAAGGGTGACCAGAAAAAAGAAAAAAAAACACCCCTGCCTTAAAAGAGAGACAACTTCCTTCAAGAGAAAAGAGAAATATTTCACTAGTTGCAATAAGCAGTTAAAAGGCATATTAGTGTTTGTCTTCATAGGTAGGTCCTCTTTTATTTATCTCTGATTTTTTTTTTAAGTGGCAGTCTTTAAGCAAATGCTAATAAATCATCAAATCAATCTATACGTCTAGACTAAAAAGAAGATGGAAATAACATATAGAAGCGGTAATTAGCTGATTCTCTTGTTTGAGGTTTGTGGTTCCCGGCAGTGCGTTTTTGTGGGGTGGAATTGCAGAAAAAAGGAAACAGATGGGATAGAATTTGGCATGTTTTTTTCATTTGCACAGATTCTGTTCTAACCAAGGCTTCCTGAGACTGTAATTAAGCACACGCTTCATCCAAACAATTCTTGTTTCATTTCAGCGCTGGGATTTATGTTCATTCCCAGCCTGTAATGAGTCCCAAACAGTCCCTCAAAATAAGCACCCACCTTTCTTTCCTCTGAATTGCTGCCAACAAGTAAAGTGCCAAATTAACTGTGAAAAAACAACCAGAGCACAAATTCAACACAGAGCTTCAGGTTTCAAACTGACCGGTACAAACAAAAAATCAGAAAATAAAATACAGGCTGAATAGTCAAGACCTTGTTGATGATCCAAACTCTATCAAGGATCTTGGAGTACTCATCTTTAATGATCTCAACACTAGAGCCCACTGTAACTACATAGCCAAAAAGGCATAAAGAGTCATTAACCTAATCTTACGTAGCTTTTTCTCTGGTAATATTACACTACTAACTAGAGCATACAAAACATTTGCTAGACCACTATTTGAATACAGCTAATCAGTCCGGAACCCACATTACGTATCCGGTATGAACACAGTTGAGAAAATCCAGAAATATTTCACAAGAAGAGTTCTCCACTCTACTCGTTGCAGAATACCTTATGCCACCAGACTTGAAACTCTAGACCTAGAAAACCTCGGTCCAATCTCAGTATAGTATATAAAATCATACATTGCAATGTCCTACCGGTCAATGAATACTTTAGCTTCAACCATAACAATACAAGAGCAAACATTAGATACAAACTCAAGGTTAATCGCACCAAACTTGACTGCAGGAAATACGACTTCAGCAACAGAATGGTCAATGTCTGGAATACCCTACCTGACTCTGTGGTTTCTTCCCCAAACTCCAAAAACTTTAACCTTAGACTGTCTACTATTGACCTCACCCCTTTCCTAAAAGATCTGTAGGGGGCGTGGATAAGTGCACCAATGTGCCTACCATCCCTGTCCTATTGTTTCTTTTATTTTTCTTATATGTACCCATGTATTCATAACTATGTTTTTATTTATACATATTATCTTGTAAGCAATTGTCAAACCAAAAAAAAGAAAAGAAAAAAGAAAATAAAAGAAAAGAAAAGTTGCTTCCTGCAAAGGATTCTCTACCTTTGCACTTCCTTTATATCTTATGGGAGGGGCAATCACCTCCAAGCTTTACTCCTGAGTCGCCCCTTTTGTCTTAGCTGCTCTTGTCTTCTGGGAGCTCTGAGCACACGTGCACTGGGAACAGGCTCCCCTTGTTCCTCTGCCTCACTGCTGCCAGATTCTGGAGGCTCTGGAGTCAGCACTCCACTCCCAGATGGTCCTGGCCCTATTTCTGCATTGGATGCAGGACCCTCGTCCCAGTCCTCTCCAGACTCCCGGACTGGTACCTGTTCTTCCCCAGTGTCCGATTCTGCTGCTGTCTGCACAGGCTGCCGGCAAACCACAATAGATTCTTTGAGAGCAAGCCAGTTGGGAAGTTGGGCAAGAGATTGTCTCTTTCCATTCTTGCACTTGGCAATGAGGGGGGGGTCACCATTTTTCCTTCGACAAAAAAGCAATTACAGAAAAGTTTCACTTTCCAGCCAGTGTGTAAATTTCTCTATGGAGTGTCAGCAAGTCTCACGGCATTAAAGGGCTGGTGTAGTGTGCATCCCTAATCAGAGGTAAGCACTGGGCTGCCCTTTCCTGGAATTTCAGATTTGGAAACCCATATTTCACATCTGAGATTTTCACCTGGTATGCTGTAATGGGTGAGAGGAGGAGGGATCTTCCACTCACATTAAGAGAAATGCCCTGTTTTCAAGCTCTTCATTCAGCATTTAACAGAACGATATACCACTTCACAGTGCTTTACAGCCCTCTCTAAGTGATTTACAGAGCTAGCCTATTGCCCTCAACAATCTGGGTCCTCATTTTATCCACCTTGGAAGGATGAGTCAACCTTGAGCCTGATGAGAGTCGAACTGCCAAATTGCCAGCAGTCAGCAGAAGTAGCCTGCAGTACTGCACTTTAACCTCTGCGCCACCGTGGTTCATAAGTGTGGGTGTTTGAAAAACGGTCATACATCCCTTTTTTCATACCATTGTAACTTTGAATGATCACAAAATGTCGAAGACCACCCTGTAACCCTGTACATTGGATTTGAGATGTAAAAAAAAGTACGAGAGCTACTTGCATGGGAAATGTTCTCTGTTTGATTTTCTGGACTTAATCTTCCAACATAGAAAAGCCCTGCAAACATTGTCTGATCCTGCCAAACTAAATCTGATATTCCAATGTTTGCTCTTTTTTTTTCTTCCCTGACACTTTCAGTAAAAAGTTCAAAGCTGGGCTCGCGTCTTCTTTCTAAGCAAAACAGCCGAAAAAGAGTATCTCAGAAGGTTTGTTAATGTGATTTTGGAAAAGATAGAGAGTTTGCAAAAAAGGAGGAGACAAAGTCCAAATTGGATTAGACGAGCTAATGTTTTATCCAGTCTCTGTTGCATCCCTTCAGAGAGAATCTCACTTCATTAAAATGAAATTAGCGCAGCTGCAGCATCTTGCAGATTTGAAAGGGATTTATTCTAACGAGGGAGCAGGGCAGAATGGGAGGGAGGACACAGTAGAAATAGCTGCCCCCTCAGCTGGTTGTAACATGCTGATACCTCTCCACATAAGCATTTGGGACTGAGAGGAACACTACTTTCTTTCTTTTTTTTCCCCCAAATTACTGCTGCTTTCCTTGTGATGAAATTCATCATTGGAGAGGCAGGATGGAAGGAGAGGCTGTGTAATCCAAGAGTTAACTCCTCTGGCTTCAGATTTCGGCTCACTTAGAGCAGAGGTGGAGAATGATGACCTCTTTATGATTTGTGGACTTCAACTCCCAGAATTCCTGAGAGATTTAACCTGGAAATAAGGAGAAACTTTCTGATTGTGAGAACAATCAACCAATGGAACAGCTTGCTCTTGGAAGTTGTGGGAGCTTCATAACTTGAGACTTCCAAGAAGAGATTGGACTCCCATCTGTCAAAACTGGTGTAGGGCCTCCTGCTTGGGCAGGGGGTTGGACTAGATGACCTACAAGGTCCCTTCCAACTCTGATTATCTATTATCTGTTATCAGTGGGAGATGAAGTCCACAAGTCATAAAAGGGCCATAATTCTCCACCCCTAGTGTCAGGCTACAGAACTTTTCCCATTCAATCAACAAGAATGAACTTCTGAAAATGTATCAAAACATATCAAAAGGAATCCTTTATTGAGATGAGACAGTTCATGTAGGGGTTTAAAGCAATGTCTAAGGTCTCTCAGGCATGCAGAGATAGATAAGGGAGTTTAAAACCCCTCCCCTTATCTTGATGTGTATTTAGTAAAACAAATAGCCAACATGTTAATTCCCCCCACCCCCTTTTTAGAACAATCTTTTTCAGAGTTTCCCAGGGCATACCTAATTCCCCATCCCCTTTGTAGAATGGTGTTTTCCAGAAGTTCCCAGGACACATCTCACTGTGGAATTTTTATGGTTTCTTCATCTCCTGGCTGTCTCTCCCAGAAGTGATATCATGTGTAGGTTATGCAAATTCAATATAAGATTACATATATTCAGGTTACATCAAGAAGGATTTCTTTATCAGTCTCCCCCCGCCTTTTCTTCTTTCACTAAAGAAATGACAGATACATGAATTTGACATCTAACTTAGAAAAACCTTTCCTTGCCTCCACATGTCATAACCTGCAATTTTTCAACATAGAAAATAATTTAGTAAAATTACAGTAAAAGTTAAAGGTTTTCCCTGTCCAGTCATGTATGATTCTAAGGGGTAGTACTCATCTCTTTTTTTCCTAGCTGAGGGAACCAGCATTGTCTGAAAACATTTCCATGCTCATGTGGCCTTCATGACTATATGCTGAGGTGCACAGAATGCTGTAGCCTTCCCACCAAGGTGGTACCTATTTATCTACTCGCCATTGCATGCTTTCAAACTGGTAGGTGGGCAGGAGCTGGAGCAAGGAACGGGAGCTCACTCCGTTCCACAGCATTATGGATTCAAGCCCAGGCTGTCAGCTTTCCAGGTGAAAGCTCGGCATCTTTAACTGCTGATCCATCACACCCCCTAAAATTGCAATGATAATCAGGAGGTTATCACTACAAAATTTTGAGTGTTCCAGATCATAAGGGGCACTTTCCCATCACCAAAGTGGACTCCTTCTCAGGATAATTAGGCTGGGGTAGAAAATAAGTCCTTCTTTGGACTTAATGGATGTCTTTATTCAAGCTTCATTGGTGCACAGGGAAGGAGGCAAGGAAGAAATGATATAGACATGATGAAAAAGTTTTAGAGTTGTTCAGTTTTTGTCACATTGATCTATCAAAATACTGTGTCTGGATGGCACTTTGTCAGGCATTATTTTAATGTATTTATTTATTTAAGATGAATTATTCTGCCTTTATTATTTTTATAAATTATGCAAGGCAGCAAAGCTAACTAATACTCCTATTTTCCCCACAACAGCCACCCCATGAGGTAGGTTTAGGCTGATAGACAGTGACTCACCCAAAATCACCAAGCGGGTTTTCATGCCTAAGGCGGGATTAGAACTCACAGTCCCCTGGTGATTGGCTCAAAGTCACCCAATGGGCTTTAAAGTGGGACAAGAACTCATGGTCTCCTAGTGATTGGCCCAAAATCAGTCAGCTTGCTTTCATGGCTAAGATGAGACTGGAATTCCTCATCTGGTGATTGGCCCCATGTCACCCAGCCAACTTTCATGCCTAAAGGGGGACTAGAACTCACAGTCTCCTGGTTTCAAGCCAAGTTCCTTAACCACCAGACCAGATTATTTTCAGACAGACATTCTACAGCATGAAGAAAGTGCATAGAAAATAAAATTAAACAATTATTGTAATCACAAAAATCCCAATTTGTCATATTTTTGAACCCTGGAAAGTAATCAGTTGTCTTTGTATGTTGTACAATAACACAGTTTACCAATTGTGTGTTATTTATTGTATTTAGTACATTAAAGCCCATGTCACACTGAACCAACGGATGCAAAGAGGATGTAAAACGGACAAAAAACCTTGCCATCCGTTCGAAAATGCGATGTACTCACTGCCTCCGTTTGGCTTCCTTTCTATCCGTCCAGCATCCATTTATGGACGTTTCATCCGCTCCAAAAGTTTTGGGCTGCCCAAAACTTTTGCGCGGAAAATGTATCCAGTTCGTCCGTTCTGCATCCGCTACGCATCCGCTAGGCATCCGTTACGCATCCGCTATATCCGCTAGGCGTCCGCTACGCATCCACGGAACTCCATCCTCCCGGACACAGGGAGGAAGCGGAACGGATGCAGAACGGATGCAGAACGGATTCCTAGCGGATGCAGAATGGAAACAAAGCGTTTAAAATGGAAAAAACGTTCGCAGAGGGGACCTATCTCGTATATTAAGGATGTCTAGAGGATGCCTAGAGGATGCCTAGCGGAAAACCTATACTACCTATAAAAAGGGGGAGCAACTCGCCTGCATCTCACTTTCAGAACAGCAGCCCAGTGGTGCAGACCTCTGCAGCCTTCATCTGGCTCTTCCTCTTCCACAGCATCCAGTCATGTCCACCGTGGATTGTAACAAAGTCCTTTCGGCAGCCACCATCGTTCTGCAACAGTGCGAAGCCATCTGCAGGCTCTGTGAACTCTACTGCGAGAAGAAAAGGAGACACCCAAAAAGAGTCTGGATCCAAAGATGGTTCGCCAGAAGAGAAGAGGACGGACTGTACAACAAGCTGATGGTGGACCTCAGGAACGAAGACACTCGGGCGTTCCAGAACTTCATGAGGATGCCTCCAGTCATGTTTGATGAAGTTGTGCAGCGGCTGACACCCAGGTTGACCAAGGCAAACACCAGCTTCTGGCCCAGCCTGGAACCTGGGCTCAAGGTGGCACTCACTCTGCGCCACCTAGCCTCAGGGACCTCCTACAGGAGCATGCAGTACAGCTGGAGGGTGCCATCCAACACCATCAGCATTGTGGTCAGAGAAGTGGTGCAGGCCATCATCGAAGAATACAAGGAAGAGCTCCTCCAGTGCCCCTCCACTGAAGAATGATGGAAGAAAGTTGCAGAGCAGTGGTATCAGAAATGGAACTTACCACACACCATTGGAGCCATAGATGGCAAGCACGTGGCCTGCAAAGCACCAGCCAATTCGGGGTCCACTTATTTCAACTCCAAGGACTTCTTCAGCATCATCCTCTTCGCCATGGTCGATGCTGACTACAAGTTCATGTACATCGATGCTTCAGGCAATGGCTCATCTTCAGATGCCCAGGTATACAATGCAAGTGACCTCAAGGGTAGGCTGGAACGCAACCTCATCGTGGGCTTCCCAGATCCAGACCCCCTGCCCAACAACACGCAAGATGTGCCCTACTTCATCGTGGGGGATGATGCCTTCTCCCTCACAACCTACCTCATGAAGCCCTACACTTCCGGACTCCTCACCCGTGAAGAGAGGATCTTCAACTACAGGCTGTCCAGGGCAAGGCAGGTGGGGGAGAATGCCTTTGGCATCCTGGCCAACAGGTTCCAGGTACTTCTCACCACCATGCAGCATTGCCCAGAGACCGTGAGGAGGATCATGGAAGCTTGCTGCATCCTGCACAATCTCATGCGCACCCGCTACCCAGTCTTGCAGAACAGGCTCGTGGACCTCCAGCAAGGCAATGGGGACATGGAGCCTGGGGAATGGAGGCAAGGGCGAAACATGATAGACACTGAGGATGTGCAAGGCCCCAGCAGAGCCTCACATGAAGCAAAGAAGCAGCGCAACCTCCTGAGACAATGGTGCAACTCCCCAGCTGGAGCAGTGGAGTGGCAAGACAGGATAATAGATGATTAATGGATGCTTCCTTCAGCCTGTCTCATCACACGGATGAGATTGGGCCATGTATGTTTGGTTGGCCTGCAATGAACAGGGCGTTTAATAAAGAGTTATGTTTATGTTGACATGTGTGGATAATTATTACATTATTATTGATAATAAAGGGCCATAGGTATGGCACCTGGGAGGGTGGACCATACAGTCCTACTATGCTTGCACTGGAGGTTTATCTATCCCACTGCAATCCTAACCCATCCCACAGCTATTACCCATCCCACAGGTATCCTAACCCATCCTAAAGCTATCCTTACCCATCCCACAAGCATGCAAAGGCTTAAACAATTTCTAAAAGTTTCCACCAAGACTTTATAAAAAAAAAAAGAAATGAAGCAAGTGTGTGAATCATAAATAGACTTTATTAACAACAAGCTATAAAACAAAAAAGAGTCTCTGGCACTCCTCTTGGTCGCTCAGTCTCAGGGGTGAAGGGTGCAGGTGCTGTGGAGGTGGCTGGTGCTGGAGTGCTTGTCATCAGCTCCTCCAGAAGCAGAAGCAGCAGAAGCCCCAGCCCCAAAAGAGCGAGCCCGTGCTGCAGAAGCCCCAGCAGAACCAGAGTGAGGGCCAGGGGGCGGGATGGTAGCCCTGTCCCTCTTGCCAGGGCTGGCAGCAGATGGCTGAGGCTTGCTTTGCTTCCCCATGGTTGTGGGGTTGCTGGCTGGCAGGGAGGCTGGCAGGAACCAAGGCTGGCAGGAAGGCTGGCAGGGAGGCAGGGCAGGAAGGCTGGCAGGCAGACATGAACCAAGGCTGGCAGGAAGGCTGGCACCAAGGCAGGCACCAAGGCTGACAGGAAGGCTGGCAGGCAGGTAGGCACCAAGGCTTGCAGGCAGACATGAACCAAGGCTTGCAGGCAGGCTGGCAGCAAGGCTGGCAGCAAGGCTGGCAGCAAGGCTGGTAGCAAGGCTGGCAGCAAGGCTGGCAGGCAGACATGCAGGCAGGGCAGGCAAGGCAGCCAATCCGTCCAGCAGCAGGTCTTTCCTCTGAATGGCGACTTGCTTCCGAGCTGCTTCCATTATATCCGCGGGGCTGATGCAATGCATCCTCCCTACATGCGCAATTAACGCCAGGCATCCATTAGGCTTCCGCTGTGCATCCGCTGTGCATCTGCTTCATCCATTCCGCGTCCGCTGTGCATCCGCTGTATCCTTTCCGCATCCGCTTTGCTGAGGTCCCCCGGAAGCCTAGCGGACGTGCCATCCGCTCCCATTTGCTTCCATCCGCTGGGCTTCCGTACCGCATCCGCTTTGCATCCGCCTTGCGTCCTCCCCGCGTCCGTGTTATCCGCTCCGGTTATGCAAATTTTTGCCCCTGTTGAGAGCGAATAACAACGGATGGAACATTTTGCTCATCCGTTGTGTCCTTTTTGCATCCGTTGGGCAGTGTGACATGAGCTTTAGTAGTATCGTGTTTATTAGGATAAAGCAAGGAGACATTCCCAGAAGACAGCTCAAAATGAATCCTCCAGGGAGATCTGATTAATTTTGAGGTAAGAGAGGACCAGGACACCCCAAATGTAGAGCCTAGATTGGGACATTTTAAAAAAAAATCTGGAAAAAAATAATGGCAAAACTGCTTCCAGGCAAATGTACTGACTTCCTGATACTGCCTGCAAGGCTACGTGTGGACTTTTCATCACCACATATTCACTGCCATAGTACATTCAGAATTGATGGCATTGTAAAAAGTGTCAGTGAAAGTCATTTGTTGACAAAGAGCAGCTGTGAAAATCTACCACCTAGCACTTCCCTACTGTTGCTTAGAAATGCCTATGATCTGTGTACTGAGTTGATTTCAGTTGAGAAAAATCTTTTTTACCTTTTTAGGGTACGTGTCTAGAATGTAAGCTAGCATATGTACCTTTGGCATTCTATCTTTCTAAAAAAACAGTGCGACCTGCTACCATACTAGCCTACTTTCTACCTACGAAGAAATAGATTATAGCTAGGCTTACTCATACAGAACCATCTAACACAGGGATCTCCAAACTTGGCAATTTTAAGATTTGTGGGCTTCAACTCCCAGAATTCCCCAGTCAGCCAACTTTAAAACTTGTGGGCTTTGACTCCCATAATTCCCCAGCCAGCCAACTTTAAGACTTAAGACAGAGTTGAAGTCCACAAGTCTTAAAGTTGCCAAGTTTGAAGACCTCTGATCTAACATCTAGGTTTTTCCTTTATTTACTGCCATTGATACTTCTCTGATAATAAAAAAGTGCAGATAATCCTTGAGTTAGGATTGTAATGAAACCTGCCCATCAGCATTGTAACTCATGATGGTTGTAAAACTGACCCAATTTTACAACCTTTTTTTTGGCAGTTGTTAAATGAATCATCATAGTTCTTAAGTGAAAACCCAGTTACTCAATGAATGTCACAGTCATTAAGTGAATCAAAGTTCACTACAGGTGTGGTTTTGCCAAAACATGGAAGAAAATGTTGGTTTTTCAGTAAAACAGTTGTAATGTACAAGACAGCAGGATGCTGTAGCCATAAATGACTGGCTGGACTCCCATGCCCCCAAAATGCAAGCACGTGACTGTGAGGATGACCCAACCATCAGAACCTCAAATCTGAGTCTTAAGTACTTATCTGATGCCGTGTTTCTCATATAATAAGGCCGGGTCTTATTTTTTTTTGAGCCCAGAAAAAATGGCTAGGCCGTCTTTTGGGGGGTGACTTATTTTCCCCCCTCTTGCATTTTTGAGCAGGCGGGCAGCGACGGCTTGAATGTTGACCTCGGCATTGGTGGAGCACTTCATATTGGGGTCAACGCAGGCAGCACCATATCCGGGTGTGCAACAAAAGTACTTCCTAACGGCAAGCCCCTCCACCATTCCCCCCCATTTCACATGTTTTAATATAGGCTTAATTTGGAGGGAGGGGCTTAATTTCATTTCATGCCTATAAAACATGCTGGGACTTCCTATTGGGGGAGGCCGTATTGTTGGAGAAACAGGGTAGATCCATTAGAACTTTGAATAATCATTAAATTACCTGTCATAAGCTGTGCTCATTTCAGTTTCAAATTGCACTTTATCATAAAATCTCATTGCATTTAGTTGAAGTTTGTATCTTGCCAATATGGGAGATTCAAAGGCTGGAGTGATTTCTAATGTTCCCAAGGCCTCGCTCCAGTCTAAAATTAACAGTAGCAACACTAGAGGTAGCATTTATTTCTCCTGGGAAGAAAGGTAAATATCCATGTCCCAGGATAATGTTGCAGAATCCAATCTGAGTTGGTCAGTGGGACCAAAAGTTTATTCTTACAAGTTTTGGGGCTTCTGCTGGAGATCATTATCAGGGAACTTCTGTTTCTGCAGAATATGTGGACTGGGCTGTTGTACACGTATTTATATGGTTCCTTGTTGTGTGCTGCTTTTAGTCGTAAATTAGAGTGTTGATGGCTGGCTAATAAATTGTTAGTTGTTGTTTCCTTGTGCCAGTATGCCCTTGGCTCCTAAGTACCTAGTAACCTATTGGTAAATCAACACCCTTATTCACTGACAAAGGATCCATTTCCCAGGCTTCAATCATTTCTCTGGTGATTTTTGTCCCAGCTCAGCCAACAATCATAGTAGCTGCTCAATTGAATGCATGTCCTTGTTGATTGCAAAGTGAGACTCCCAATGAGTTTGTGTGTTCCCATCTAAATGCTCACTTGTTTTTTCACAATATGGTACTTAGCTTCCATTTATTATTTCTCCTATTTGTGGTCAGTTCTACAGATCTGAAGCCAACACAAAGTATAAGCTCCTATTCTTGAAGAAAAGATGGGGCAATATTGACTGTACTTTTCTTTACTAGGGTTGATTGTCCTTAAGGAATAGGAGATTTTGACATTCAGCTGTGGTTGTTACATTTCAATTGATTTTCTTCTAGCCATGGTTCTGCTTTTTGTGGTATGGATGAAACGGAGGGAGAAGGAACGTCACACGAAGCAGCTACTCATTGATCCTGAAGATGATGTCCGGGACAACATCCTTAAATATGATGAAGAAGGTGGCGGAGAAGAAGATCAGGTGAGGATTGCCCCAACTTTGTGAGAAGTCACTTACAGTTCACAATAATGCAAAAGATTTGAGATGCTGTATCTGAACCGTGGTTACGAGACTTATAGCACAACTCTAAAATTTCAATCAAATTGTTGAGAAATTGATGATGATTTGAAGGAGTTGCAGCTCAAATATATCTGAAAAGTGAGTGCTATAAAAACACGGTTCTGTATTCATCTGTCACCAGGAATAGAATAGAAATAGAAATAGAAAGAGGAGAAAAGAAGTTGGGTAGAGTAAAGTGGAGTAGAATAGAATAGAATAGAATAGAATAGAATAGAATAGAATAGAATAGTTGGAAGGGACCTTGGAGGTCTTCTAGTCCAACCCCCTGCTTAGGCAAGAAACCCTATACAATTTCAGATAAACAATTGTCCAATGTCTTTTTTAAAATTTCCAGTGTTGGAGAATTCACAACTTCTCGAGGGACACGAAGGAGAAACACTAACATTAAAATTCAATATAACCTAGAAAGTTTATAAAGCACACAAAGTTCTCTTTGTTGAAAAAGATCCGCGGGAGTAATATGGACTTTGAGAAACTATAATGTCATTGATCACAGCTTGGTTTCTTTGTTTCTGTTGTGTTCTACCACCACCTGACATGCCAATCCATAATTCGTTTGAACTTTGGATTTGATTTGTTTAAATCGGTGTCTCTTTCTTCCAAATCAATTTCACATTAGATTGTAGAAAAATCATTCTGTGGCAGAGGCCATCAGATGATCATTGAATAGAGCAACACTAATGCTCCAAACCCACATGGAGATGTCTCCGGAATGTGAACTGAATAAGCAATTAGTCAAGAGTGGTGTGTGTGCATCTTGGTGCCTTGTAAAATCTCTTCAGCACCGTCCAGCCAAAGATCAATAGCATTTCATATATGTTTAATTAAGGAGCAATATAAATGTCATAAAGTTAAAGGCTCTGTTTTGATTTCCCTTAAACTTAATCGTATTATCCAGCTCCCCCCATGGTACAAAGATACTGGATAATCTTCAGTGAAAATCTGCCACAGCTTCACTCTTTTCCTTCTGTGTGCGTGATAGGATTATGATTTAAGCCAACTTCAGCAGCCAGAGAATATGGATCATGTTTTAAACAAGGCGAACGGAGTCAGAAGAGTAGATGAGAGACCTGTCGGTGCAGAGCCACAATATCCGGTACGGCCTGTCATCCCCCACCCTGGAGACATTGGGGATTTTATTAATGAGGTATGTTACTGCAGATTTCTGTAGACGGTTACTGGAAGGTTAATTGGTCACCAAGAGCTAGGAAGAGCAATTAGCATGCCCAGAATATAGACAAGGATGGATGGATCAGTGGGTAGGTGGATGGATCAATGGATGGATGGAGGGATGTCTTGGAACATGTTCCAAGAAGGGAACTGCTGAAGGGTGGTTTTGAGAGAAACCAAAGTGTATAAGCATTGTTTCATTTCAGACACAAGTTAAAGCATACATTTATTATAATCTAGTGTGTAGTTGGCAGGGTGGTCAAGCTAGAAAGTGATGGTCTCTAACGAATCTTGGCTGTTTTCAAACAAGTTAAGAAGATCTGTTTAGGATTTGGATGGAAAATCCCAGGGCTAAACTTGGGCTGGATTGCCCTGAAGAACTTGCCAGGGAGTTCATATAAAGCAGTATTAGTAAGATAATTTACCAGTAGTCCTATCCCATCCTTGTTGCTCATATTCAATGTCTGGGCATCCCTGAAGATGCTTTGAATTCAAGCCATCAACAGCATTAGCAATTTCATCTGCTTAACTTCCGCTGCCCAAGCACCATCCTTCGCATTCTTTATTTGCTGTTGTGTTCACAAAACATTATAGCCTGCCCTTCCAACAGATTGCCCAAGGCAAATCAAGCATAAAAAACCGATGGAACCGACATTTAACAACAGCAAATTGAAACTATAAAAGCAATAAATATGTAGCAGCCACCTAAGAGACAGATCGGCTGCTTCTGTAAAGCAGTGAGCCAGTAGTGAAGGTAGCCATCGGATACAGGACTGGTAGCATTTCCGCAATGGACCAAATGAGAAAATGTAGTTGATATTCTGTAGCCTGTACATACAATAAACCTGATTAGTGCAGTGCTCTAAGGCGTGTAATCCTCCATCTTGGGGAATATGTTCATTATATTTAAACAGGTGCTCATTGCAACCAATTCTCATGGTTCGCTCATCAGAGGGATGTCAAACCTGCAACAAAGTATATAAAAAAAGCAGATTATTTCATTTGTTCCTGCTTTGTTCCATTGTGCATTTTTTTAAATTTGGTTTTTTTAAAAATTTGCCTTCAAAACCCAATTGATCCCACAGCAACAATTAAAATATACAATAGAACAAATGTTCAATCACATAACATTAAATCAGTAAAACCATAATAGCAATAGCCAGAAAGAAAAGTGGAAAAGGCTCCTGAACAGCAGATATTAAAAAATCAACATATTGATTACAAAGCTTATAATATATGGGAAGATAAAAGGATGTTTGTTTGGTGCCTAACAGATAATAAAATGGACATCAAGGGATACCTGAGTAGGAAGAGCATTTCAGACATAAGAGAGTACTGTTGAAAAAAATCAGCTGTTAGTAGCCTCAGATAAATGCATAGAGAAGAATGTACTTATTTGTTAGATTAAAGCAATAGCACTTAGACTTATGTACTGCTTCATAGTGCTTTACAGCTTCTCTAAGCAATTTACAGAGTCAGCATACTGCTCCCAACAATCTGGGTCCTCATTTTACCGACCTTGGAAGAATGGAAGGCTGAGTCGCCTTTGAGCCAGTCAGGATCGAACTCCTGACAGTGGGCAGTGTTTGCTGCAAAAATGCACTGTAACCACTGCACTACCACAGCTCTTACATCCTGCTTTTCCTGCTCAAGGTAGAATACAACTTCCCCATCAAAAACTGATGAGGTATATTAGTTTCAGAGTGAGTGATTGGTTCAAAGCTGATGTGGTATTCAGCAGGTTCTGATCAGTTCTGGAGAACCAATAATGGAATTTTTGAGTAGTTTGGAGAACCTGCAAATGCCACCTCTGACTGGAGATTTTACAATATCTGTAAAATTTGCCACACCCACCAAGCTACTCCCACAGAATTGGTAGTAAAAAAAATTGAATCCTACCACCGATTCAAAGTCTACCAGTAAAGGTCCATGGTTGAGATGGATGTGCTCCTGGACCACTCCCAGAATAACATCTTGCAGCCAAACCTCTGATCATCCAATGTTTAAGAATCTCTTTGTGGTATCATTGGTTGCAACACACACTTATTCAAGGCAGATCAAGGCACATTTCATTTATGAAAATAATCATTGTGGACTACTGATAAGAAGCCTTGGTGGCACAGTGGTTAGAAAACAATATTGTAGACAAACTCTGCCCACAACCTGGAGTTTTATCCTAACTCAGCCTTCCATCCTTGTGAGGTCAATAAAATGAGGACCCATATCGTTGGGGACAATATGCAAATAATGGTTGTACATTGTAAACTGCCCAGACAATGCTGTAAAGCACAATAGGGCAGTATTTAAATGCTCTTGCTATTGTTATAAGAACAGAGTAGATAGGCATCTAGAAGAATGTTATGATGTTGTAGTAAGTCAACCTTATAGTAGGACCCAGTGGTGGTATTCTACCAGTTCAGCCTGGTTCTGCCAAGCCAGTAGCAGCGATGAGCAGCAGAGACTGAACCAGTTCTCTCTGCCATTCTGCTGTTGGGCCCACCCGCCCTCCCGGGCTCCCATAATCTCCTTTATCTTCAGAATTTGAAGCGCAGCTGCTTTGCGCAGCACAGAATAGCACCGCACAGCAGCTGCTGAAGCAACCAGGAGAGTGCAGGCTTGCAGGAGGTGAGTTAGAACACCTCTGAGCCTGCACAAACTGTGCATTTGGCATGCGCACACACGCAAAGTGTGCGCATGCACGCAAAGTGTGCCCACCAAGCCATGCCCACTGAACCGGTGGTAAAAAATATTTGAATCCCACCACTGGTGGGACCACAACATGAGCTTCTCTCTCCCATCTTCCAAGGTTCAGAACCACAGGCAATCCTCAAGTTACGATCAGCGTTTCAGACCAGAATTTTGGTTGCTAAATGATGTGGTCAGTAAGTGAGTCATCACTTGACCATACCCAATTTTATAACCAGTATTACTGCAGTGATTATATGAATCTTGCAGTTGCTAAATGAATCACATGATTGTTCAGTGAATCTAGCTTATCCCATTGATTTTGTTTATTGGAAGCCAGCGGAGAAGTCATAAATCACAATCCTTTGACCACAAAGTGTTGCCACCATCGTAAATGAGAGTTCATTGCCAAAAGCCCAAATCAAAATCATGTGTTTGTGGGGATGGTGTGGTGGTTGTAACTTTAAAGACAGGTCATAAGTCACTTTTTTCAGTTCTGCCATAACTCAGAATCGTCATGAAATGAATGGCTGGAAGTCGAGGACTGTCAGTATCATTCTGCACATGGATGAACATGGATGGAGAGTTAGTTATTCATGAAGAGAGAAGATAATCGTTGCCAGGAAAGGAAGGAATAGGGCTCTGATAAAAAATATTAGGTAGAATATGTGGATATTTGAATGAAAGGTTTTTGTGGAATCAACCTTCTCTGTTCCCCTATGGTAAATAATCATACTTTAAATATAGAAGCAACAACAATAATAATAACACCAGGAACACTAAGCCACAATAACATAGGCCAACTCCATATTACATCGCATTCTTGGTTACAGAAATATCCATGATTCCTTGTGTTTTTTTTAAGCCACTCCAGAAAAATCCCAAATTCCCTCTGTCGTTCTTGCAACTGCATTTAATATTTCTCTTTAATTTGTCTCCTTGATCTTTTTACTATTGAAAAGAAAGACAGCGTGTTTGCAAACCATTGATGCATTATTTCCTCAGAGGTGAAAATGTGATCCATTTCCTAAGTCAGGTACATAAAAGTGAGAGAGATTTAATTTTGCTATGGTATCTATTTCCTGCTCTGGAAATTTTTCCTTTCCAGCTTCTCTGTGTTTTTTGCCATTAAACGTTCCTCTGCTCTGCTCCCTCTGCCACACATCTTTTTTGCACACTTTGGTAAACACTCAGCCTGATGCATCTTCTGCCTTTCCGTTTCTCTAAACTTTGCCAAGTAGAGCTATCCTTTTCATGCAAACACATGTATAAAAACTCTTAAAGAACATTGGGGCTTGGTGAGAGGAAAACAGTGTTTTCACCATACCTTGTGTCAGGTTTCCAAGTAATAACTCCATAGAAAGCAGAAGTCAGAAGAAGGCATGTTCCTCAAAGAACAATTTTATTGGAGATATCATATTGGCACAAGTTGGTGAAAACTGATTCTGAAAGTTCCTGCAGTTTTCACCCGATTAAACAGTGAAAGTTCCCCCTTTCCCCAACCAATCAGTCACATTGTCCAATAAAGGTGCTGGCTGGTTGCATGGTAACTGGACTCCTTCTCCCCCCAGCTACCTGTTGGAATGTCCTTGGTTCCCACAGGAAACTACAGTAGAACCTCTCGTCATAAACGCTTCTGACCATGGTCAAATCAGGTTCCAACCAAAAAATTCACAATCTGGTCACAAACACATGTTCAGGTGGTGATCAAACATGCCCCCTGACCCAGAAATTCCTTAAGGTGAAACATTAGAAGATGAAGAAATCGCCAAAATTATGGAACAAATTATGATCATGATATTTTGCTTCTCATCCAAGAAGTGTCTTCAGTTGAGCTGAAGAAGCTTCTTGGATGAGAAGCGAAACGTCTTCAAAGAAAAACCAGAAGGTCCAATTGCCTCTTGAAAAAGCATCTTTGCGTTAATTGCAGTTCAAGGTCACCAAAGAATTACCCAACTCTAACTTAGAACTAGCATGGAGAACAAATAAAATGGACTTGTTCCTATTTTAGGGAGATCTGAAAGGCAGGACGGTCATAATCATTTTATTGGCTATTACATTGGTATGGTCCTAACAATATAATCACATGATTGTCATGTGCACCTTGACTTTTTTCATGCTTCCAGCAGATGCCCCTGTATCCAATGACATCTTCCTGTACAACCTAATTCACCGGGCAACTCGCTTGTAAACAAAGAGTTAGTTAATCTTTTTCCTTGGGATTGCTTAACAAATTTATTGCAGTATCTTACACATTATAATAGCAGTTGCACCTGTTAATCCAAAAATAGATGAGAGAGAAAGGTCAGTAGAAGTTCCTGAAATCACATAAACTTGTCCATCAAACAAGCTGCAGTTTTAGCAGCAGAAGCCTAATACTATAAACATAGTCTGCAGATTTAATTGAATAGAAATTACAGGGGAAAATGCAGTTTTGATCGTTAGTATGCTTAGCTAGAAATAAGCCTCATTATGTTTGGTAGGTGTTCCTCACAGGTAAGAACCTGTGGCATAACAATTCAACAATAACAGTCACCGATCTTTCTTTTACCGCAAACCATGGAAACAATATAAGTCGTCCTCAACATACAACCATTTTTTTTAGTTACAATGCAAAGTTACAATGGCACTGAAAAAAGTGACTTATGATCATTTTTCACACTGAGGACCATTGCAACATCCCCATGGTCACATGATCAAAATTCAGACAGTTGGCAACTTGGCTCATATTTATAAGCAGTGTTGAGATTAAAAAAAATTTTGATCAGTTTTGTGGGCATGACTTGGTGGGCGTCATGTGGCTTGGTGGGCATGGCAGGGGAAGGACACTGCAAAATCCCCATTCCCATCTCACTCCTAGGGGAAGGTTACTGCAAAATCCTATTCCTTCCGCACCCCACTAAACCTGCTTTCCAATTCCATTCTCCTGTGCAGGGCAACAAAAGAAGACCCAGTCAATCAGCTGGGACTCAGGAGGCAGAGAATAGATGGGGGCAGGGCCAGTCAGAGGTGGGATTTGCCAGTTCTCCAAACTACTCAAAATTTCTACTCCTGGTTCTCCAGAACTGGTCATAACATGCTGAATAACACCTCTGTTTATGACAGTTGCAGTGTCCCATTGTTCTGACCCAAACCTTGTTCCAAGGAAACAAACACGAAACAGAGGTAATAGCAAAACCTTTTAATTATTTTTACAAATTCTGTTCCTTTACAGTTAAAAGGCTGTTTCAAACTAATTGTCTCTCATAAGAATGAGACTTGCCAAGGTGGTGCAAGGCTGCCAAGAATATTAGATAAACTTACTAAGAAATATTTCAAACACAAAGAGTCTCCAAACACCTACCAAGATACTCTGAACATCCACAAGGCTTGAGTGCAAAAACTTCTTTGCTTCTGCAAAGAACTCCAGTTTCTCAGCTGGCTTTTATCTCTTAAGGGAGGGCCATTACCTTGCAGCCTTACTCACAAGTCACCCATGCTGCTGCTGCTGCAGCTGCAGCTGCTCTTTCCTTCGAGCAGCCCTGCGCGCAAGCGCACTGGACACAGGCTCCTCGGGGACCTCTTCATCACTGCTGCCAGACTCCACAATCTCCAAAGGCAGCATTTCACTCCCTGATAGTCCTGGCCCCATCCCTGCATCACATGCAGGTCCCTCATCTGAATCCTCGCTCTCCAAGACCTCAGCCATCTGCACCGGTGAACCACAATACTCATAATCATGTGATGACCATTTGAGACCTTCCAACACCACCCCCCAGATTCACATAACAACTGTTACAAACTTAACAATTGTAATAATTCACTTAACAACTGTGGCAAGGCAAGTTGTAAAAATGGGGCAAAACTTGCTTAACGATTGTCTTGCCTAAGAACAAAAAAAATTGGGCTCAGTTGTGGTAGTATGTCAAGGACTACTTGTAATTTGTCGAGAAGTAAAAACTCTCTCAGCAGGCCTAGTAGCACTACTACAAAAACCATATATGGCTGCTAGATAAACCAGACAGTGAGCAACTTATGGCCCCAATGGCAGACCACCCCATACAATCTTTCCCCAAAATTCTGCAGGAAAATAAATGAGATATCCAGTTTTATGTATCTGCATGAGTGCATATATCATCCAACTCTCAAGACTCCAGGGATTTGACAATAAAAATTGGGGGCTGTGCAATTGTTCAGGCTAGTCAAAAGTTGGTTAATTAAGAATGGAAATAGAAACACAAGGGATTTTGTGAACTAAAAACACATTCTTCAAAAAGGCTTAAAGTTATTGAAAAATGGTCTGAAGATCCTTACTTCTGCCCTTCCTGTAGACATCCCTGTGCTAGCAGCTTCTACAGCTCTGTAGTCCCTGAGGAAGGCTAACATTGTGGTCTCCAATCTGGAGAATACAGACTGCAGAATAATAGAGTTGGAAGGGACCTTGAGGGTTTTCTGTTCCAACCCTCTGCTCAAGTGAGAGACCCTATATTATTTCAGATGACTATCCAGTCTTTTTTTAAAAGCTTCCAGTGATGGAGCTTCCACAACTTCTGAGGGCAAGTCATTCCACTGATTAATTGTTCTCACTGTCAGGAAATTTATCCTTAATTCCAGGTTGCTTCTCTCCTTGGTTCGTTTCCATCCATTGTTTCTTGCCTTGCCTTCTGGTACTTTGGAGAATAGGTTGACTCTCTCTCCTTTGTGGCAGCCCCTCAAATATTGGAACACTGCTATCATGTCACCCCTAGTCCTTCTTTTCTCTAGAAAAGAGAAGGTTGGTAGCCCTATTTTCAAGTTTTGAAGAACCTCTCTGCATTCATAGAGTCGACATTTCTGTAGCATCACTCAATCCAACCAAGGTTAGGATGTTCTTCCATGGATTAGCCTCAATCCAAAATAGCAATAACACTTAAACATATACCTCTTCACAGTGCTTTACAGTCCTCTCTAAGCAGTTTACAGAGTCAGTCTATTGCCCCCCAACAATCTGGGTCCTCGTTTTACCTACCTTGGGAAGATGGAAGGCTGAGTCAACCTTGAGCCAGCGAGACTCGATGTCAGTTTTGGAAGCCATATTAGCACCAGAAGCTTCCACGCTGCCACATTCTTGAGCCTGAGAAGATGGGAGGGGGATTTTATAGAGCATATGTGGTTAGACACAATAGCATTCTTCTTCTAAGTCAAAGTCATGTTAATTCTGCACCTGGCTGAGGAGTAGAGGAGAAGTAGAGGAGTAGAGGAGACATCTCAAGTTGGGACAGATGGTGATTGGGGCATGTGATGGAATGATGGGTGCAGGGGGATGGATTTGTGATGTTTTACTTATCAGAGGGATACCTGGAACTTTCAGATTCGGGATTTCCCAGATGTGCCAGTATACCTACTCTAATAAAAGGAAACTTTGAGAAAATGCCTGTCTTAGGGTTTTTAATTGGATTTGGGGTTTTCTGGATCACTTTTTTACAGCAACATCTTCTTAAACATTCCAGGGCCTGAGAGCAGCCGATAATGACCCAACAGCCCCTCCCTACGACTCCCTTCTCGTCTTTGACTATGAAGGAAGCGGTTCAACAGCCGGGTCGGTAAGCTCACTTAACTCTTCAAGCTCTGGAGACCAAGATTACGACTACCTTAATGACTGGGGACCAAGGTTCAAGAAACTGGCGGACATGTACGGGGGTGGCGAGGATGATTAAAGTGACCTCACTTTTCTTGTTTTGCAAAAAGAGGAAAGCTATAGCATTTAGAAAGAAGAGGATGGAGAGAGAGAGAGAGAGAGAGAGAGAGAAAGCAACCCAAAGTGGATGAAAGAAGAAGAAAGGAGTAAAACAAAAAAACAACTTAAACAAAAAAAAACAAAAAAAAAGAGAGAGAGAGAAAGCAGAAGAGGAATCAAGACCTGTTCAAAGAGGCAGCATTTTTTTTAATTAATATCTTCGGCCGACTGTATTCTTTTTAGTGGTGACTTAGAACGTTTCTGTTGCTGTTGTTTCTTTCTTTCTTTCCCCCTTTCTCTCTTCTTTTTCTTCTCTTTTTTTAAGAACGTTGAGCTGTCTAGCATGAACACGTGTCTCTGCTGCCTTTTTATTATTATTATTTTAATTTTTCCCCCACCCTCATGTGTCAGCAGGGAACTTGCTTGTTTTAACTACTTTATGACTAAAGGGAGTGAAAGGCACTCTGTCTTAACTTGAATTTCTTAGAACAGAAGCACTGTTTTTAAAATATATATATATAAGTATATATATTTGAAAGTGCCTTTTGGTACATGTATCAGATTCCCTCAATCTCAGGAGTGTTCAGAAAGAAAGAAACAGTTTACGTTTCCACCATGTCTTGGACACCACACTCTGTAAACCCTTAAGCCAGTTCTAGCTGGGAAGGAATTAAGGAATTAACAAAAGCAAAACACATGGAACAAGGGTATGGTTTATCTTTTGGGGTTTGTGGGTGGGGGAACAACAAAAGAAACATGATGTTAGTGTGCAAGAGAGGAAACCAAATTTAAAATGGAGATCTTCTTGGCCGAAAAAAAATGGCAAACTCAGTCAATCTGTTGTATATATCATTCATTGTTTATCTGATGCAAAATATTGAATTGGGTTTTCTCTTGTGACTTGGCCACATATGTGCTGTAGCTGCATAGAATTATAGCATTGGAAAGCCTTGGAAGAATCCAAGGTGTTGCTCTTAGCTAAACCCTACAGTAAATGATCCGAAGACCAAAGGTCGCTTATGTGTAACTTTTGTCCATTTTCTTTTCCATTTCCTTTCCAAATTCTTTCTTTGAGAAAAAAAAAAAAAAAAGACTTGTTCCTTCTGCTGAGTCCATGGTGGAGTTGTGTATTTCTAATCGATGTTTGTTGCAATGAATAGGATGTGGGAATCTGGTGGGATTATTTGATGTACAGAACTGTAAGCACCTGGAGAAGTGATTTCAGGTTAAGCAGCTTGGTCACTAGAGATTAAAATGCAAAAAAAGGCAACACAATTTATTTTGGACGCATTCAGCTCTCTGAATGTTATAGTGTGGTGTTTTTCCTCCTAGATTGTGTTAACGCAGAGCATCGGTTTTGTAGACTTGTTTTCTTTTTTGGCCACAAAAAAAAATCACCTTCCTTATTGTATCACAGAAAATGAACAAGGCTAAGCACAAAAAATAACAACAAAATCTAACTCTCTTATTATATTAATGGATGGTTGAAGGCCAGAGAATTCAGCCAAAAAATTGAGACTGCCTTATTTTGAAGAATTATAAAATGAATTGGGAAAAAATAAATAAAACAATGCTAGGGACTAGCTTGTGGTACCAATAGTTCTTAAAATACCTTGAATGCCATTGCATCAGTAGGCGGGGGGGGGGGGGGGCCTTAACAAAGAACATTCTTTTTCTGATGTTATAACATTTATTCTTGGAGGATTTTTTTCTTCTTCTTTTGTTTTGTTTTGTTTTGTTTTTTTTTTACAATAAATCAGACTAGATAGGCCTCTAGCCTGAGTCAATATGTGAATTTCCTTGCTATTACATCGCAGAAAACATTTATTGGAGTAAATTTTTCTACGACCCTCTGATACTAGGGAAGAACAACAAATGATTTCAACTGAAAAGCACATGCAAATCAATAATATATAAAAAACTAATTGAATAGCAAGATTCATCTTAATAGGTTATTTCATTGTAAAACAACAACAAATTATTATTATTTGATACATGAGTTTTAAATTTTCTACTTCCCAAAGTGAAGTATAAGTCAGGATTCACTTTAGAAATGCTGATGTTTATATTTGTTTGACTTAAATTGTGAATATCATGATATGCTTCAGGAATCTTCACTTTTTGAATTGCCCACCACTACTTACCAAATCATGACCAATTCAAACAATCGATTAACTTACTTGGAAAGTCAGTTCAATCCCTGTTCAATATTAATTATTTTTTGCATATGTAATAAAATTGCATCCAATAGACTTTTCTCATGCAATAAACGTTGTTCCTGAATGCAACACAGCTAAAGTAACATTTCCAGACTATGGCAAACATCAGATCTGATTAGATGATTTCTGATATAAAAGAAAAATGGGAGAAATCACTTTCTAGAAACTATTGCATCAAAAAACTAATCAGTTGAGTAGGCCTAAGACAAATAATAATGTTGCATCTCTTCGTAGATTGCCTTGCCCAGAGCCAGGAAAGGAACTAGAAAATAAATAAAAGTATGAGATAAGTGACCATAATTCAGAGTAAAAGATGGCCTCTTTGATCCTCAGAAATGTTTGATATGCAACCTCAGGTAGATTTTGAGGCCTAGTTCAGTGATCATTTCACCTGTTTTGCATGTAGCTAATTGTAGGTGTAAGTTTTGGCTTTGTCAGGTGTAAGTTTCCTAAGAAAAATGTTGGGAAAGCTTTTTGTACAAGCATTTGGAGTTCGACTGTCAGTCACAGCAGTCTCATACCACTTTACTGGATGCAAAGGGAAAAAAAGTTCTTTTCCTCCAGCAAAGAATCAACCTTATTAGAAGTACTGAGTTTGTATTTTAAGAATCATCAACTTGGATAATTCCCCCACACTCATTTTCCTCTGTAGAAAGAAATGCTCCATTTTTGGAAGAGGGTTTTTATTTTCTGGACAAAAATATGAGAGCCAGAAACACACTTGCCATAAAATCCCTTGCCCAAAAATGATCACATTAAATGGCATTTCACGTAGAACCCAAATAGTGTGGAAACCTTGAAAAATCACTATTAGTTATAATAGTTTATTCTATTTTTAGAACATGTACAAGTTTTCTCTTTATTTAAAAAAAACTGGTTACTTTTTTTCTACAAAATGGCTAGAAATTCATTTAACTATCCCATGGGTATATCTTGAATATTATGAGCCAAACCTACCAGTTAATGATGGCACTTCCTGATGAGTGGTATTTCTATCGAAAGGCTATTATGGGATAAGAAAAGGCAGGTAATATCACCAGGGACCTTGTGATTAATGTGCTTAAATGTTGACAATGAAGCCAGACTTATTTGCTGCATTCTGATAGAACCTCACTATTATCAAGGGTAGCATGCTACCGAGTTTGTATGTAAGGTCTGTATTTACAAAGAAAAAAAGAAAAAAAATTACAATTCTGCAGTTTTTCCTCTCTCTCTCAAAAATGTGTTTTTTCCTCCCCTTTAATGATTTGGACTTAACGTGGTTTATGTCTAATGTTTGTACAATTATTTAGATTGCATGGATGTGTAATGTAAAAACCACATTTAATGGAGATTGAGCCACTTAATTGTGCTATCAAATCTTGGATTACCTAATGGATAATGGACAAAAAGGCCTGCAGCAGACTGAAGAGGAAGCCACGAAGGTTGAATTAGCTATTATTTCCTTCAAATCCAAGAGGGGGCACAATTTTGGAGAAATTGTTTTGATGGTCCATGGGGGAATGGGGCTGACCATGTTCCCCCAACACACTCTTTTTTGTCAATATAAAAAAAAATGATTCTCGTTTGGCACTGAGGGGGGAAGGAATGAGTGCAAATAAATATTTCAAAAGGTTGTTAAGAGATCGTACTAGAATGCAAGCTCCTTTGTCTAGAGACTTTGAAAATGCTCCTTATGCATTTTATATTTCATTGTATCATATTTTCTATAAAATGCAATTTCTGTAAATTTACGCGCATTTGAAATGTGTCGTGTCTGATAATGGAATGTGGTTTTAAAAAAAAATAATTCTGGAGGGAAAAGTCTGCCTATCTGTTATGTTTTAATGCACCAAGGTTGTGATCATGTTACTCGATGTAATGGCAATGAACTCGAGGTGCATCCAGGATTTTGCACTCTGCCCAGAAATAATTCCATGAACAGCAGACCACATTGCAAATTGCTTTTGCAATCCAAAGTGTGGTTAGTAGTAGCAGTAAACCTACAGGATCCTATTGTTCATCTGAAGACCAGGTTGCATTGATCTCTGGATTATGGCTTTGAACTTCCAATCCATCAACCTCTGAAACCAGAAATTGACTCTTGTTTTAATTTTTCCCAGTTTGGTAAAAATGATCATGAGAGCTACTACATGGTATCTTTGATGTTCTCTGAGAGTGATTGTTGTCTTGCAAATGTTTCATTACCCAACTAGGTAACATCATCAGTGCACTGGTGATGGTACCCAATTAAGTAATGAAACATCTGTAAGAAAACAACCAAGCTCAGAGAGCACGCAGGACCCTACAATTCAACCCTGAACTACAACTATTCTCTTCTATTGAGAGCTATTGTAGCCAGCAGTGAAAAAGATATGATGTCCAAGAGAAGGAAGAAAAAAATTACTTCTGCTGGTCTTGCAAATTTCCCAGTTTAGCTGGATAATCTGGAACTTCTCTCTTCATGAAATGTTTCTTCTTCTTCTTCTTCTTCTTCTTCTTCTTCTTCTTCTTCT
>BLBF01000049.1:6857792-6872831 GCA_015471245.1 Laticauda colubrina
TAGATAGATAGATAGATAGATAGATAGATAGATAGATAGATAGATAGTTTCCCTGAAAATAAGACCTATCCTGAAAATAAAACCTAGCTATAAGATGGAAATGTGACACCATCAAATGAATGGTTTCCTCACCTCCATGGCACCCCTCTTTAATGTGGTCCTATTATAACAACACCACAAACAGATGAATTATTATGTCTGACTTAACCCCTAGTTAAGACTCTGCCCACTCCATTGCCCACAAAGTGGGGTAAGGCGCATGTGTAAAAATCAAGCTAGGGTGGGGATCAGGGGGTGGGGCTGCCCCACATGCCCTGCACCCAGTTACCTTAGAGCAGTTGCAGCCAGGGCTCCCACACCCTGACACCTGTCTGGCCTTGTCATCCCACTTCTTCTGAGACTGCTTGTCACCAATTGTGCGCATCACCCTCAGCCTCCATTTTGCCCCTGATGATGAAATGGAGGCCAGGGGGTGCTGCGCATATCAATCTGGAGTTCATTTCTCATCTGCACAGGCCTTTCCTGAAGGTCACTAACAGTGCAATGGAGGCTGGGGGCTAGAGAAGAAGTGGGCCAGCAACAGCCACATGGGCTCCTGCTGGAGGGAGATATCCATGGAGCAGTGGAAGATATCCCTCCAAAATAAGATCTAATGCTTCTTTTGGAGGCAAAAAATAATAAATGGTCCTTATTTTGGGGGAAACTCTGTGTGTGTGTTTGTGTGTGTGTGTCTGTGTGTGTGTGAGGGAGGGAGAGAGAGAGAGAGAGAGAGAGAGAGAGAGAGAGAGAGAGAGGGAGGGAGAGGGGGAGGAGGAGGAGGAGGAGGAGGAGGAGAAAGATTAAAATTATTTCATATTTATACACCAGTACACAGTCCTGGTCAGGTTTTAAAAAGAAAACAGTGGTCCATTCCAGCTAGGTGTAGTGGTTAAGTCATCAGGTGTACAAACTGAAAGATTGTGAATTCTAGTCCTGCTTTAGAGACAAAGCCAGCTGGGTGACTTGGGACTAGTCACTTTCTCTCAGCCCTAGGAAGGCAATAGCAAACCTCTTCTGAAAATCCTTGTCATTAGATACATACATACAGAATTATATTATATAAAAATATAATATATTATAAAAATATAATATAGTATATACATTACATACAGAATTATATTAGATTACATACATACAGAAAAACTGTAGGAATACAGATAGTTCTTGACTTATGACCACAATTGAACCCAACATTTCTGTTGCTGAAACATTTGTTAAATGAGTTTTGCCCCATGTTTTGACCTTTCCTGCCACAGTTGTTAAGTGAATCACTGCAGTTGGTAAATTAATAACATGGTTGTTACATGAACCTGGCCTTCTCATTGACTTTGCTTGCCCGAAGGTCTCAAAAGGGGAATCACATGACCTCAGGACACTGCAACTGTCATAAATATGAGCTGGTTGTCCAGCGCCTGGATTTTGATTATGTGGATGCTGCAAAGTGTGAGAAACAGTCAAAACATCACTTTTTAAAATGCCGTTGTAACTTTGAATGATTACTAAACAAACTGTTGTAAGTTGAGGACTTCCTATATTTCTAGGCAGTCTCCAAAAACTGGAGACAATTTAATGAAGGGGAGGGGGGAGCAGAAGCTAAGAATATTCTTAGACTTACTATTTGATTACCATGATTTTATTGTTGTAAGTGGTGCTGAAGCTGTAACAATAAAATCATATTAATAGAAGAGGAATAGGACAGGAGTAGGACTGGAAGGCCTGGAGGAACATTGTCCATGGTATCACGATGGGTTGGACACAACTTTGCAACTAACAACAGCAATAGAAGAGAATGCATAGGGATGAAGTATGAAGCCCTTTGTGCTCTCTGAGCTCGGCTGTTTGCTTGCAGATATTTCATTATCTAACTAGGTAACATCATCAGTGCTAGTGAGTGTGGGTTTTGCACCTTGTTTATATATAGTACCTTGCCCTGCAGCAACCCAAAATGCCATAGAAAGGAAACAGAACAATTATATAACATCGTCAATCAAAATGGATACTCTTCTCTGAATCATCACAGATAAATATAGCTGAATAGTTATGGTGCATAAGGGAGAAAAAGGTGACCTTTCATTATATGAAGTTCCTAAACAAAAGGAGGATGAAGATATTGAAGTGATTGATATTTTCTGCCTTTTAGGATTGTGGGAAATTAGCACCTACCCTTCTCCTAGAAAAATGAATATTTTTTTTTTTAGGATATATTAAAAAGGCAGAACATTTCCCCTAAAAGAGAAGTAGAAACTCAGAAAGGCAGAAAGGCAGAAACTCAGCCCCCCAATTAACTTTGTCAATGGGCCATTAGGACCTGACCCAGTCTATTTTACCTAACAAAATATTGGATGAGCCCTCTATCCATCTCACCACATGGCACCTGGGAAGATTATATCAGCCAGCACTCAAACAAACCTGGGACACAGACAAAACCTACAAAGTTAGTTAAACCCCCCACCTCCTGGAGGTCTGACAGCCAATGGGATACATTTCTTATACAGGAACAGGAAGCACTAAGGTGGGACCCAACAGAAGGTATAAAACTCAGGCACTCTCAACATCTCAGCCCTTTTTGTCTTTACTCAACATCTTGAAGCATGTGATTGTCCTTTTCACTTTGGAGCTCCAAGCCATGTGGTCCTGTCCACCATTAAACCTTCTTTCCAAGCAACTTCCATGATTCCAGTGTCTTTTTCCCCACTTGGAAATGGACCCAGAAGGGATATTTCTTCCAACGGGATCAATAATCAACAGTAAGGAAACAAACGGTGGAGAAATACACCAGAGACTTGGCACACCAGCCATGAAGTTCTTGGAAAATATATTTAAATGCTGTTATGTGTCTATACCTCCAAAAATCAGAATTGTACAAATCATGATACACCTTGTAAAATGTGAGGAGTACCTTCTTCAATGGAAGCAAAAGTTGGACTTTACAAAAGCAGAATAGGAAAAGTATTGAAGTTCTGAATTTTAATGTGAAAGAAAAATTCTGAGAGCTTGTGGAGATTCTCCGTCATCCAGGTCATAGTTTTCTCAAAGGTAATTTTTCTAAATGCAGCTGGAGTGTTTTTGCTTGTGAAAGAACAAAATGTTTTACTTCTCATCCAAGATAATCAGTTGTGATTATCCTTCTATTCCCCCCCCCACACACACACACATAGACACATATCACAACCAATGAATCATTCATCTGGAATTATCCATTCCGAAACCCCTTCTAAATGTGTCTTTAAACCATGAGGCCTGAACTGTTTATTATGCTTTCTTAACAGCTGTGGATCTCAAAAGAACACATCCCTTCTTCCAATCACTGTAGTTGATTGTGGAGTGTAAAATGTTTTAAAAATGTGGATGTGAAATAGCATGATGAAAATTGTTGGAGAGTCTATTCTTATCAAGAACCAAATTTTGAATTATAGAGTCCAGAACTGTTCGGTATGGAACTTGGTAGGTTCCAAGTCCCTCATTCTGATTGGCCAAAAAGGCCACTTACGGATTGGTTCGCTAGGAACCAATCCGGGAAGCCGCCAAGCGGTGGGAAGAATTAAACAAGTGTCATTGGCCACAAGCCGGCAGGCAAGTCGGTACATAAAGGGCTGCTGCGGCTTGGGCTATGTTCCATATCTTTTCCCTAGCGGTTTGTAATAAAGACTTGTTTGGAACCCGGTCTCATGCACTTCTTTCCAGATGGAATACTGGCGACGAGGATGGGATCATCGCAGAAGCACGTGGTGATCTGAACTGAGCAAGAGAGATGGCAGGTAACAACGCACCACCCGCGCCCTTCAATCCTGATGAGGAGGATTGGGAATCGTATATCAATCGTTTTCTTATGTTCTTAGAAAGCAACGAGATGGAAGAAATCTCAGACCAAAGGAAGAGGGCTGTCTTCCTTACACACTGCGGACCGGCCTTATTGAAAATGGGGAAGGCGCTGGAGAAACCCAGAGATGTCAAGAAGATGACCTGGTCTGACCTGAACCGATTGCTCCGAGCACACTACGCAGCGGTGGTCTCGAATTTAATCAAAAGGCACGAGTTCTTCAAGAGGGACCAGAAGGAAGATGAAAACATAGGAGATTTTGTGGCAGCCTTGAGACACATTGGAGGAGCCTGTGAGTTCCAAAACATGGACAAGGCAATGAGAGACCGCATAGTCCTCGGCCTGAAAGACTCTACCCTTCAGAGCAAACTACTGAATAGGCCAAACATAACTGTGGCCGAGGCCATTGCTGAGGCAACCACCGCCGAAGCAGCAAAGAAATCAGCAGCCACCATGCAGAAAATGAACACAGTTCCAGACCTGCCAACCAAACCAGGGAGAAGAAGGCAGAGGGAGGAAAGAAACAGCCCACAGCAACAACCCACCACGAGGACATCGAAACCCAGAGTGACACTGAAGACGATGATGAAGATGTCCATAGACTATATTCAGATAGAAAATGGTGCGAAAAGAGGAAGAATTGGCGGGAATTCCAATGTGCGGGCTGCGGAGGCAATCACCCGCGGTCTGAATACAGGTTCCTCGATCCAATATGCCGGGCTTGTAATAAAAGGGAGCACATCAAAAGGGTCTGCTGCAACAAAAAGAGCTAGAGTCCAAAAAGACGTGGCAGCACCCACCCACCCCCAGACACAATGACAGACAAACTGGCAACAGATGGAACCACAATAAGAGAACCGGTGACAGGGAAGAAACGCATCAGACAGTCACCATCAACAATGCCAGGGCGGAAAACGGAAAGAAGGTTCAGATAAAGGTGAGCATCGAGGGGAGACCCTGCGAGATGGAAGTCGACTCAGGGTCATTCCTATCGATGGTATCCTGGAATACCATCCAGCACCTAATTCCGAACATTAAGTAGAGAGAACTAAAGAAACAAAAACTAGTGCTAAAGACTATCAGGGAAATCAAATCCCAGTGGTTGGCCTTGGACATTTTTTAGTTGAATTTAAACACCACGCCGAAGTCTTGCCTCTGACTATCGTCGACCGCGACCGCCCTAGCCTGTTAGGGATCGAATGGTTCGCGCCTCTGAGAATCGGGATGACCAGGATCAACCGTATCTCCACAACCAACTGGGAGGAGAGCCTACTCCAAGAATTCCAAGACGTTTTCAACGGGACTCTAGGCAAGTACAAGGGGACCCCAATTTCATTTAGCCTAGACCCAAAAATAGCCCCCATTCATTTAAAGGCCAGACACATCCCATTTGCACTTAAACCGAAAATTGACGAACAGCTGAATAAGTTGATAGCGCAAGGGGTTTTAGAACCAATCGACCACGCCAAATGGGAAACCCCTATCATCACACTGGTGAAGCCAGATGGGTCAGTGCGCATCTGTGGGGACTATAAGGCAACCCTGAACCATGCGTTCCAACAAAGCGCATACCCAGTGTCAGTAGTGCAACATTTATTGCACTCGTTAGGGGGAGGAAAAATATTCGCAAAACTTGACCTAGCACAGGCTTATCAACAGCTACCCGTTGATCCCATAACAGCAGAGGCACAAACGATAGTAACTCATAGAGGGGCATTCAAATGTAACCACCTCCAATTCGGTGTTAGTGTTGCCCCAGGCATGTTCCAAAGCCTCATGGAGCAACTACTAAACAGAATCAAAGGTGTCGTCCCATACTTCGACAATGTACTGGTTTCAGCAAAAAATGCCAACCAGAGAGAAGTCTTAACACACTTTAGAAAATCAGGCCTAAAAGTCAAGAAAGAGAAATGTGAACTGGCCACTAACCGGGTTGAATTTTGGGGCTATTTAATCAATGAGAAAGGCATTCACCCCACCGAAAAAAAGGTGAAGGCTATCAAAGACGCTCCCAGACCCAAAAACAAAACCGATCTCCAGGCGTTCCTAGGCCTCATAAATTTTTACATGTTCCTGCCCCATAAGGCGACAATAGCAGAACCCCTACATCGACTGTTAGATAAAAAAAAAAACCGCTTGGACATGGGGCCACTGGGAACAGAAAGCCTTCCAAGGTATTAAGGACCTATTAATGTCAGACACCATTCTTATCCAGTTTAGCAACACCCTGCCTCTGACAGTCACCTGCAATGCCTCGCCTTTTGGGGTCAGAGCCATCCTGAGTCACCAACTTCCAGACGACAGAGAGGCACTGGTCACCTTTTCCTCAAAGACGCTCTCCAAGGCAGAACGCAATTACAGCCAACTTGATCGGGAAGCTCTAGCAATCGTCACCGGAGTCAAACAATTCCATGAGTATCTTTATGGTAGATCCTTTTCTATCGTAACCGACCACAAGCCTCTCCTTGGAATCCTAGTGGGAAACAGGCCAACCCCGAACATTCTGTCTCCTAGAATGACGAGGTGGTCTGAATTCCTTGCTGCCTATTCCTACACACTACTCCATAGACCTGGCAAAGCAATCTTGCACATTCTGAGCCGTTCCCCGTTGCCCGTCACAGAGGACGATCTTGCCCCAACTACCTCCACATTTCAGCTTGAGACCTGCCTGGAGCTGCCGCTGACTGCAGCCGACATCACAAGAGCCACAGCCAAAGACCCTTTGACAGCGTGCATACTGAACTGGGTAGGTAAAGGCTGGTTGGAGGAAAATAAAATAACTGAGACTTTTAAACCTTTCTGTGCCAGACAGACTGAACTGTCTATTGAAAAGAGGTGCTTTTTATGGGGTGACAGGGAGGTAATCCCAAGCAGCCTACAAGAAGGCATGTTGCACGAGGGTCACCCGGGCATAGTCAAAATGAAAGCCCTGGCCAGGAGTTACGTCTGGTGGCCAGGGCTGGACAAAGACATTGAATGCTGGGTTGCAACATGCCACAACTGTCAGAAAGCGAGGCCTACCCCCCCACAGGCACCAATCAGGAATTGGGAAACTCCCCGGGGTCCATGGTCTAGAGTGCACATTGACTTCGCTGGGCCAACGAAGGGGAACACCTTTTTAATTATAGTTGATGCATTTTCAAACTGGTTGGAAGTCATCCTCATGGCTTCCACAACCACCGAGGCTGTTATGAAACAGCTCAATAAACTTTGCAACGCATGGGCTACCTAATGTACTGGTTTCAGACAATGGGCCTCAATTTACCACTTTGCAATTCAAACAATACCTGGCTGCCCAGGGTATCCATCACGCCTTAACCACGCTGGCCCACCCAGCTGCGAATGGCAGGGCCCAACGCATGGTTCGGTATAATAAAGAGGGCCCAGAGAGAATGGACAAGGGGGATGTGCAGGACAAACTCAACCGACTTCTAACCTTGCAACATATTACCCCTAGTAGCATTACAAATAAAAGCCCAGCTGAAATTTTAATGGGTAGAAAACTACAGTCCTACCTGGACAGGTTACACCCCACTTATACATGGAACAAGCCCCCCGACTCCTTCAGCAAGTACCATACCTTCGAAATCAGCGATTTAGTCTACACCAAGAACTTTACCGGGGACCCTCTATGGCTGCCAGCCACCATCACACAAGTCACAGGCCCCCGGTCCTACTGACTAACATTAGACGATGGGAGGGAATGGAAGCAGCACATAGACCAGCTTCGTTCCCGCAATCTCGAACGACAAATCGCCGCAGAACCAAAAATAATAAATTCCAATGATAAAACAACCAAGGAAGGAGGGGAAGTACAAATAAATAAAAAAGGGAGAGATGAACCTCCCATAACAAGACAACAAACTCTGCAAAATGACAATCTAACCAAACAAAAAGAGCACTCACGGTTAGATGAACCCTAAGAAAGAAGTCCGGGAGCAGGAGAGCGAAGCAAGGCCTTCCTGGAAGGTGGCAGCCAGGCCAGCTCAACTAAACCAGCCAAACCAGGAGGGAGTGGCGGAGCCATCTCAACCAGCCCAAGAGACTCAGGCGGTAGCAGCATGGCTGACTCACCCTTCCAGGAGGTTCCATGGAGAAGATTGAGAGAAGCAGGGATCCCGTCCGAACCGCTTGAAGATCAAAACAAGACTGAGCCGTGCAGGTCAACTAGAACTAGGAAAAGCCCCACCTACCTGCACGACTAGGTCACCCACGTTGGACTGAACTAAAGGGGGAGGGGTGTTCTGTATGGAACTTGGTAGGTTCCAAGTCCCTCATTCTGATTGGCCGAAAAGGCCACTTACGGATTGGTTCGCTAGGAACCAATCCGGGAAGCCGCCAAGCGGCAGGAAGAATTAAAGAAGTGTCATTGGCCACAAGCCGGCAGGCAAGTTGGTCTATAAAGGGCTGCCGCAGCTTGGGCTATATTCCGTATCTTTTGCCTAGAGGTTTGTAATAAAGACTTGTTTTTTGGAACCCGGTCTCACGCGCTTCTTTCTAGACAGAACAGGAACCATTTTTGAAACATTTAAGTCTTATCACTTATTCAACTGTCAAAGAACTGTGGGGAAGGAAAGGGAGAAAGAAAGCAGATGTGCCAGAGACAGATCACGAGAGCCAAGAAATCACCTAGGCCCCTGATTGCAGGTGTCCGACAGAAAAGTGAACAGTTCTCAAAACAAAAGGACAATTCATAATTGGACAGTGTGACCAACCAAGGCTGGGGAGTAATGAAGCTGTTGTTTGGCTATACAGACATTGTCTGGGTAAAACCAGTGTTGGTTTTGATTCTTCAATAACAAAATGGTGTTTCCAACAAAGCTTTGCTTTGGGGATTTCAAAGTTCTTGAGAGTGTCTGCTTTTTCTTGAGTTCGCTAGTCAGATGATTGATACCAGATCATAGAGTATAACATTTTCTTTTTATTTCTATGAATAGATTAAAGAGAATAAACCTTATGAAGATTGGCTGCAGGTTTTGGGGCTGGCTAATCTAAAGGAAAGAAGAATTAAGGGGTGGCATGATAGCACTTTCCTGTATTTGAGGGGCTACCACAAAGAAGAGGGGGTCAACTTCTTCTCCAAAGCACCTGAGGGTAGGACAAGAAACAATAGATGGAAACTCATCAAGGAGAGAAGCAACCTGGAATTAAGGAGAAACTTCACAACCATGAGGACAATTAACCAGTGGAAAAGCCTGCCTTTAGAAATCATGGGTGCTCCATCACTGGAGGGTTTTAAGAAACGAGTCACTCATCTGAAATTGTATAGGTTCTCCTGTTTGATCAAGGGGCTGGACCAGAAGATCTCCACTCCTCCACTCGTTGTAGAATACCTTATGCCACCAGACTTGAAATTCTAGACCTAGAAAACCGAGAACCACGCTGTCTTCAGTCCAATCTAAATATAGTACATAAAATTATATATTGCAATGTCCTACATGTCAATGAATACTTCAGCTTCAACCATAACAATACAAGAGCGCACAATAGATACAAACTCAAGCTAAACCGCACCAAACTTGATTGCAGGAAATACGACTTCAAGTAACAGAGTGGTCAAGGTCTGGGATACTCTACCTGACTCTGTGGTTTCTTTCCCAAACCCCAAAAACTTTAATCTTAGACTGTCTACTATTGACCTCACCCCTTTCCTTAGAGGTCTGTCGGGGATGTGCATAAGTGCACCAACGTGCCTACCGTCCCTGTCCTATTGCTTCTTTTTATTTTTCTCATATGTATCCATTTCATGTATTCATAACTATGTTTATACTTATACCTGTTATCTTATAACAACTTGACAAAATTAAATAAATAAATAAATAAATAAAATCTCCAAGGTCCTTTCCAGCTCTATTCTATTCTGGAGAATTCTAGAGATTCCTTAATAAAGTGCACTTGACATCGCTACATAATGCACCTGTAAGTTGCCCACCCTCTCAATTTTCTTTTTTGTCAGTGGTGACTAAGGTTCTCAATTGAAAAAACCAATTGGTGGTATACCTGGAATGTCAATCCCTTAAAACCCTTCTTTAAATCAGTAAAAAAAACCAAGAGCACTTTGTTCCATGAGTTTTCACTTAAAGGAAGAACTCATATTATCACCAAAGCACTGAGCTTAAGAGTTTTCCTTCAGGTCACAAAAAAAACAGGTATTCATCGGATTACCGATCTATCCATCCATTGGATTTCCATTTTATGTGACAAAGAATGGAGTAAGATTCATTTACAGAAACAAATGGGAGGAGTGTCAGTGGAGATCCTCCAGCCTAATCTGGTCAAGGAAGAAATCAAAATGAAAGCATTCCCTACAGATGCCTGGCTGATCTCTATCTGAATGTAATTCGCATGAAATTACATTGAAACTGAAAAAAATCTTCCTAGGGTCACGTTTTATTTTAAAATATTAAGCTCCTAAAGTTCCAATACTGGAACTGCCACAAAGAAGAAGAGGCTCAACTATTTATCAAAGCATTTAAAGGTGGTACAAGAAGCAACAGGTGAAAATGAATCAAGCAGATTAGTTTTATTAGATTAGGGACGCGGTGGCCAGCAGCTAAGACACTGAGCTTGTTGATCAGAAAGGTTGGCAGTTTGATGGTTCAAATCTCTAACACTGCATAATGGAGTGAGCTCCCATTACTTGTCCCAGCTTCTGCCAACCTAGCACTTCAAAAGCATATAAAAATACAAGTAGAAAAATAGGGACCACTTTGGTGGGAAGGTAACAGCATTCCGTGCGCCTTTGGTGGTTAGTCATGCCAGCCACATGACCACAGAGATGTCTTCGGACAGCGCCAGCTCTTTGGCTTTGTAACAGAGATAAGCACCACCCCCTAGAGCTAGAAATGACTATCACATATGTGTGGGGGGAACCTTTACCTTTACCTTTAATCAAGGAGAGAACCAACCTACAACTAAGGAGAAATTTCCCGTCAGAGAGAACAACTAACTAGTGGAACGATTTGCCTTGAGAAGTTGTGAATGTTCCAAAACTGGAGGTTTTTAAGAAGAAATTGGACTAGTCTGAGTGTCCAATAGAGTATCCATAGAGTGTCCTGCTTGAGCTAGGGGTTGGACTAGAACACCTTTAAGGTTCCTTCCAATGCTGTTATTCTATTATCTCACAAGGAATGGTACTGTTGTAGCCCATTGATTTATTCATAAAATTCATTTAATTGGGTTCCACAAGTAACCTATTTTCAAGATTCATTTGTACAGAACAGAAAGTGGGTGAGTTTGCTCATCATCCATTCCATGGTACAAAACTATTAACCACGCTCAGAACTAGCCAGGTTTAATATGCTGCATATTTTGGCTTCTGGGGCAAAGCAAAAGGTTGTGCCAGCCAGAGGTAGTATTCAGTAAGTTCTGACCAGTTCTGGAGAACCAGTAGCAGAAATTTTGAATAGTTCAGAGAACCGGCAAAAACCACCTCTGACTGCCCTGCCCCCATTTATTCTGTGCCTCCCAAATCCCAGCTGATCATCTGGATCTTCTTTTGTTGCCTGGCATGCCCACCAAGCCATGCCCACAGAACTGGTAGTAAAACAATTTGAATCCCATCACTGCTCCAAGTGGCCTCAACTACTCTCTAAAGAAATGCAAATGACCAGCTGTCTGCAAGGAATATAAATCCTTCCATTCCCCACCCATCCAGTCAGAGATGAAGAAGCTTCTTGGGTGAGAAGCAAAACATCGTCAAAGAATAACAAAAAAGGCCAGTTGTTTTGTGAAAAAGCACTTTTGGGATAAATGTGATAATACATTTGTTGGATTTCAACAGTCTGCTGGCTGGCAATTGAAGGACCCCAATGTAAGAATAACCAGGTTTTGAATTGATTCGGCACAGCTCATTTCTTGACCAAGGGCATTGCTGTAATTGTCTGCTACACCAAGTATGGATAGGTCAAAATGTGACAAAGGACATAGACTTCCTCATGTCCCAAAGCTTGTGTAATTAACTCCTGATTCCATCTAAGAAAGGTTCAAAGTATGGACTAGTATATGGGGCTTCAAACATGGTTATTCTGTTCTTCACAGATTTATGTGGAGCACAGGAGGAATTTTAAGGCTACTAAGATCAATCACTAAGTCTGCCCAGAGAAAGTCACTAGGTGTCAGGCTTTACCTCACTTAATCAAGCTCACCCAAAAAAAAAAATCAAAGTACTTCTGATGAATTATATTTTTCAGAAAGTTAGGAAGCCGAAGCCCAGATTTCAAAGTGTCTGCTGTGTATTGTTCTTTCTCTCCCAATGTAATGACATCCCCCCATTTTAAGATGAGATGGTCCTTCTCCATCTCTATCTGTCCTTTGCTACTTTATTTTCAGAGTTGCTGTCATGTTTTTCACTAACAGTGTAGAAATTAAGTCTCCCACCAGGCCAAGGAGGGATCTAAATCAAATCCAGAATTAACAGATCCTCCAAACTAAAAGGTGATTGAACTCACCTTGAGGTTGAACTGCAGGTGACAGTTCAGAAATCTGAATTGCAAGTATTCATGCCCAGGACATACCACAACAATATGAAATGGCAAAACATGTGTAGAAAGTTAGCACCCACCCATCTCCTAGAAGAATGTAATATTTTGAGAAATATTTTTAAAAGGCAGGATAAAATATTTCCCCTAAAAGAGAAATAAAAGAATCTTAAGGGAGACAGAAACTCAGGGCCCCAGCTCCCTGCCCCTCAGCAGATACTGAGCTGGGGCAACTTTTAGAAATGCAAATTTGGTAATCCATTACTCCCTGCAGCAAAATCAGAACAAAGGCAAAGTGATAGGATTAGCCCTCACTCAAAATCCAAACCAAGACAAAGCCATTAAGCCATAATAGGAATTGTCCAACATCCTTTCAGAACACAAGCCTCAATGAATATCCTCTCAGCAGCAAACTTCAACCAAACCAGAGAGCTCAGACAACCTATAGAGCCAGCTATGACCCCCTACATAACCCCTACAATAGAAAATATGTTCTTGCACAGGAACAGGAAGCTCAAGTGCAAAGCTCTGAGAAAGTATAACACACACACCCCTCAACTCCATGTGGTCAGGTGCCCAGAATCGCACATACTTGGTGGTTCTGCTTCATCAGTAAATGGACCCTCTTTCCAATCAGCCCCAAGCCTCCATTTTGTCTCCAGTGCCTTCTCCCAGCTTGGATCTGAACCAGATGGATATTTCTTTCCACACATGTGTTGTACCATCACAATGCAAACCATGGCCCCTTTTTATTGTGTTCACAGCATTGCACTATACATTACAGAGCTCCATCAGTTTGTACTATGCAATTGCAATTTCATCATTTGGCACAAAGCTTGTGGACATAAACGCTTGTGACAGCAAGATAAGGTTGAGGGTTCCAAATATTTTAAAATGTTCTTTGTAGCAATTTATTTTTTTGAATATGGTTTTAGGGTCAGCTGACTGAAACTTTTGGAGGACACAGCTGACTCTCATTAGATCTTGTATCTAATAAAGCCATTTCTCCCAAGGAGCCAGAGTTATTATTTAGCATTCCTACATTTCTCAAAATGTGGACCTTCTACCAGGTGATATCAACACTAATTGGGAATCAGAACCTAAGCTAATTCAGATCCTGATCCTGATCCAAAAACCAAACCATTGGTTCAGAATCATGAGCAATAGAGTCCAAGATCCACAGTAGCTCGGTACTTAGAATGCAGGATTAATTCACTGCTCACTGCCAGAGGTTCGATTCTGGCCGGCTCAAGGTTCACTCAGCCTTCCATCCTTCTGATGTTGGTTAAATGAGGTCCCAGATTGTTTGGGGCAATTTGCTGACTCTGAAAACCATTTAGAGCACAGGTGTCAAATTTGCCATGTCATGTTGCAGTCATGTGACATTTCATGATGTTTCTCCGATTCATGGAGCTGGGATGGGCATGGCCTGTACATGATGCATCTAGTCCGTGCGCCACCATTTTGACACCCCTGACTTAGAAAGTTCTGTCAAGCACTATATAAATTTATATAAAGTATAAACTATATAAACTATATATAAACTATATAAAGTATATAAATTTAAGTGCTATTGCTATTCTATTCTCTTCTACTAACATGATGGCGCAGTGGTTAGAATGCGGTATTGCAGGCTAACTCAGCTCACTTTCAGGAGTTCGATCCTGATTGGCTCAAGGTTGACTCAGCCTGCATCATCCTGAGGGTGGGGGAAGTTTGCTGACTGTGTAAACTACTTAGAGAGGGTTGTGAAGCACTATTAAATGCTATATAAATCTAAGTGCTATTGTTCTTGCTGGGGAGGCAGAAGGAGTGGAATCTAATTCAAAACCAGATTCTAATCCAGAAACTAAGCGATCAATTCAGAATCATGAGCCAAAGAGCTTTTATCAGAGCCTCATTGGGGTCTATTGGGGTAAACAGAGTGGGATCTAATTCAGATCTGGATTCTATTCCCTGAATAAGAAAAGAGATATTTGCTCCAACCCTGCACTTTTCTTCCCAACATTTAATTCCTCCCTCAGATCTGACATTTCCTCACCAGCGATTTATAATGTCGAACCATCACTGTGCCACAATAATTATGATGAGGTCAGACATTACATCATTTCAATAATGGTGTAACGATGCAATGAAAACTGTGTTAGTCTCTACATCCAAAATGACTTAAGTTGGACATAATAATTAGTCTGTTTGTGGTAATAGGACCACATTAAAGAGGGGTGCCTCGGAGGGGAGGAAACCCTTTATTTGATGGTGTCACATTTTCATCTTGCAGCTAGTCCTCATCTTGACAATGAAACAGAAATCAAGACAAAAATCTCTCAGCTTGCTGAGAAGAGAAATTGTGGAGTGACAGAGAAGGGGCCGGCTCCATTCTTGAAGATCTGCCAGCAAAGATTAGTATCTTCCAAATAGGTTCCTAATTAGAACTCCCCTGCTGTGCAGGCATTTGTGTTCTATGAGTTCAAAGTGTCCATTACATATTAATTAGATTGCAACTTTGCCCCTCTTTCTGTTTTTGCAACAAACGATTCCTAGCGGTGCTAACAGATGGCGATTATCTGCACTTCCGTTCTCTATCATTCTCTGCATATCTGAGATCCTTAAGAAGCATGAAGTGGATGATTCACAATAATATTCCCACCAGGAAAGAAAGAAAGAAAGAAAGAAAGAAAGAAAGAAAGAAAGAAAGAAAGA
>BLBF01000049.1:6873708-6896322 GCA_015471245.1 Laticauda colubrina
ATAGATAGATAGATAGATAGATAGATAGATAGATAGATAGATAGATATAGAGATATAGAGATATAGATAAATATAGATATAGTAGAAATAGATATAGATGTAGATATATGAATATATATAGATATATAGATATAGATACAGATAAATAGATATATAGATATAGATATAGATATATATAGATAGATTTATATAGATTTATATTGAAGCAAAATACCACTCACAGATCATCAAAAAATCTCCAGAACCATAAAGCCTACAAACTTGAAATTTGGCACGTATGTTCCTCTTGGCTTCTAGGTACTCACTAAAAAGGATTTTTTGAAATGACCATCACAGCATTAGTACTTTGTATATTATTATTAACATGCTTTGATGCTAAGGAGTTCTACTCCCCCTCCCCACCTAAAAAGAAAGCTGTTCCAAATGCAAAACACAAGCAGAGGAGAGAAGTTTCAGTTTTAGTTTCACAGCATCAAGCAGCTTTAGTACAGAACACCTGAGCTAAGCCACACCGAGGCTCCTTGCTGTTTCCTTCTTGCTTACGCAGCGTATATTGTTTCATTTTCCAAACAGCCCTCAGCTCTCTCACACACTGACAGGACACTCCCCAGATGAATACCAATGGATGCTGGTAGGCAAAGACAGATTTTTTTTTTCCTGGTTTTCCTCCCCAAAAACTAAGCCCGACCGCATAGTTTCGGAGTGAAGCACTGGTATTGAACTAGAATTTGATAAGCTGGTGATAAATTAGCACTCCTGTTGACTGATGAGGGGTCTGTTTCCCAGGGCTCAAATACTTCCCTGGCAGTTTTTGTCCCTGCTCGTCCAACAATCTTCGTAACAAAGATCAGGGGAGACAGGAAAAAAACTGCTTCCATACAGTTGTATTATGCAATCTTGGTGATGATGCATTGCCCCCCCCCACCCCAAATCCCATGTACCCCTTCCCAAAAAATTAAAGGAAGCTATCAAATCACTATCTGCTTCTGCTAGAAAACATTGTTATTAGACTAACTTAGTTTGCTTTATGGTGTATCTCATAATCTCTTGGCATCACCCCAGATATTTTCCCTTATTTGTGCATTTCCAGGATTCTGTTGTGGTTTGCCAGCAGCAGGTGTGGACGGCTGAGGTCTCGGAGAGCGAGGACTCAGATGAGGGGGCTGCATGTGGTGCAGGGATGGGGCCAGGACTATCAGGGAGTGGAATGCTGTCTTCGGAGATTATGGAGACTGGCAGCAGTGATGAAGAGGTCCCCGAGGAACCTATGCCCAGTGCACATGCGTGCAGGGCTGCTCAAAGGAAAGAGCAGCTGCAGCAGCACAAGTGACTCGGGAATAAGGTTGCAAAGTAATGTCCCTTCTTTAAGAGACAAAAGTCAGCTGAGAAACTGGAGTTCTTTGCAGGAAGCAAAGAAGTTTTTGCACTCAGGCCTTGTGGACATTCGAAGTATCTTGGTTAGTATTTGGAGATTCTTTGTGTTTGAAATATTTCTTTGTAACTTTATCTAGTATTCCTGGCAGCCTTGTACCACCTTGGCAAGGCTCATTCTTATCAGAGACAATTAGTTTGAAACAGCCTTTTAACCATGAAGGAACGGAATTTGTAAAGAATCATTAAAAGATTTTGCTATTACCTCTGTTTTGTGTTTGTTTCCTTGGAACAAGGTTTGGGTTAAACAGATTCTCTATTCTATGCAGCACCCCAAAGATCAAGATATAAATTAAAGTAGATGCTCTTCCACAACTGAAGTACATTTTTAGAAAAGACTGGTCTTATAATTGTCTCATGTCACATTCCTGTAGAATGCTTCACCCATAATTTCTAGGTAAACTTCAAATTATAGGATAGGATCTTAATGAACTCACTTGAAATGTCCCATTGACCTAAAAATATTGGCACTAAATCTGTTCCAATCCTTCCTATTTAAACACACTGCAATATCTTTGGCCTTCCATAAATTTTATGCAGGAACCAGACATTGTGGTGCATTGCACATTTTTCAAGCTAGGAGAAGCAGAGAAAGTTCCCCTTCCCATATTCAGTCATTCCGCCCAACATCTTACTTTCAGTAGGGCTTTTTTATGCAGCCACTAGCAAATCTAATTTCTCCTTGAAAATGAGCTCCAAATTCTGCTATGAAATCCAGAGAAGAGATGGAAAAAAAGCATCTGTCTTGTTGGGATTGCCAGGCAAGATCTGACATTATGGATATGAATCAGAGCTAACACTTAGAAACAATTTCTTCTACTGAAAGGCAGCCTAGGCCAGTGAGGGTGAACCTTTTTGGCATTGAGTGCCCAAACCGAAATGTGTGTGCATGCCCATGCATGTGCCCATGCCAGAGTGCCAGAAAACCGAAAACTAGCTTGTCATGTCATAAAGCATGCATGTTTTGGGGGCATTTCTGGGACATTTTCAGGCCATTTTGGGGTATGTTTTCAGGCCATTTTGGGGTATGTTTTCAGGCCATTTTCAGGTGGTTTTTCAGGCCAAAAATGGCCTGAAATCACCTCAGAAATTGCCCAAAAAATGACATGAAAAATGGCCCAGAAAATGGCCTTTTTTTGGAGACCAGCTGGCCGGTGTGCCTGTGCATGTCAGAAACCAGAAGAGCAACTGGCAACAGCGCGCATGCCCACTGAGAGGGCTCTGCATGCCATAGGTTCACCATCACGGGCCTAGGCCAACCAAAAAGTGAGAGCCAGTTTGGTCTAGTGCAGGCGTGTCAAACTCAATGTCATTGAGGACTGCATCAAGGATTTCTTTGACCTTGGGGGATCATAGTGGGCATGGCCATGGTGGGCCTGCTCCACATCACTCATGTTGGGGGTGCCTGTGGTGGCCCGAGCGCTCTGCCAGGGATAACAGGCTCCCAAGTTCTGTTTCTGGCTGCGACAGCCTTCTGCAATCCACCGCCAGCAAAAACAGAGTTTGGGAGGTCCTCATGCTGAGGGCCAAATTCTGTTTTTGCTGGCAGAGGCACCGCAGGCTCGTCCTTTGCTGTTTCCAGGATGGCCCTGTGGGCCAGATCTAAGCACCCCTTGGGCCAGATGTGACACTTGAGTTTGACACCCCTGGTCTAGTGGTTAAGTCTAGAAACTGGGAGACCAGGAGTTCAAATCTAGCCTTAGCCATGAAAGCCAGCTGCGTGAATTTGAGCCAATCACCAGGAGACTGAGAGTTCTACTCCCACCTTAGGCGTAAAAGCTGACTGGATGACTTTGGGCCAATTACTAGGAGACTATGAGTTTTAGTCCCACCTTAGGCTTGAAAGCCTGCTGGGTGTCCTTGGTCCAATCAGGAGGAGATTGTGTTCTAGTCCTTCCTTAGGCATGAAAGCTGGCTGGATAATCTGGGGCCAGTTCCTCTCTCTCAGCCCAACCCAACTCACAGAATTGCCACTGTGGAGAAAATAGGAGGAAGATGTATTATAGTTGTTGGTTTATAAAAATAATAAATATGGGATATGAATTAATTAAATAAATTAGATGATGATGATGATGATGATGATGATGATGATGATGATGATGATGATAATTAAAGCACATAACCAGAAAGGACTAGGGGTGACATGATAGCAGTGTCCCATTTTCAAAGGGGCTGACACAAAGACGAGAGGGTCAAGCTATTCTCCAAAGCACCTGAGGGCAGGACAAGAAGAAATGGGTGGAAACTAACCAAGGAGAGAAGCAACCTAGAACTAAGAAGAGATTTCCTGACAGTGAGAACAATCAATCAATGGAACGACTCACCTCCAGAGGTTGTAGGTGGTCCAGCACTTGAGGTTTTTAAGGTATGATTGGGCCACCATTTGTCCTTCTTGAGCAGGGGGTTGGACTAGAAGACCTCCAAGGACCCTTCCAATTCTGTTATTCTGTTAAATCCATATTAAAAACACATTTCCATCTATAAACAGTCTGGTATGCAGCATCTCCTTTCATGACATGAAGGAAACAGCCAGCCTCATTTCAACTGGGCTCCTGCCGTTCCAAAGAATGAGTTTAGCACACACACCCCACCTCACTCCACAGAAGTAGAATACTGTAAGCAGTTTCTTTTATATGTTGGCTGGATCAATTCCCAATGACATCTTAATTGTGATGCCCTGGTTCATGCAATATGCTAAGATCCTGGCTGGATTCCCACAACATACTGAATAAGGAACTGCTCGGCCTTATTTTTAGGCCAGGAGACATAAGAAAGTCAAAGCTATGGAAGGTTTTTCGATTTAGAAGTTATACTATGTTGTCTCATAGCAACAGAACTTCCATCTGCAAATAGATCTATCAAGCAAAATTTGCATTCAGCCAATAACCTCTGCTGGATACATACAGAAACATGTTTAAGCCCATGTCACACTGCCCAACGGATGCAAAGAGGACACAGCGGACGAGCAAAATGTTCCATCCGTTGTTATCCGCTCTCAAAAGGGGCAAAAATTTGCATAAATGGAGCAGATAACACGGACGCGGGGAGGACACAGGGCGGATGCAAAGCGGATGAGGAACGGAAGCCCAGCAGATGGAAGCAGATGGGAGCAGATGGCGCGTCCGCTAGGATTCCGGGGGACCTCAGCAAAGCGGACGCCGAACGGATGAAGCAGATGCACAGCGGATGCACAGCGGATGCACAGCGGAAGCCTAATGGATGCCTGGTGTTAATTGCGCATGTGGGGAGGATGCATTGTGTCAGCCCCACGGATATAACGGAAGCAGCTCGGAAGCAGGTCGCCATTCAGAGGAAAGACCTGCTGCCGGACGGATTGGCTGCCCTGCCTGCCCTGCCTGCATGTCTGCTTGCCAGCCTTGCTGCCAGCCTCCCTTCCAGCCTTGCTGCCAGCCTTGCTACCAGCCTTGGTTTCTGCCAGCCTCCCTGCCAGCCAGCAACCCCACAACCATGCAGAAGCAAAGCAAGCCTCAGCCATCTGCTGCCAGCCCTGGCAAGAGGGACAGGGCTACCATCCCGCCCCCTGGCCCTCACTCAGGTTCTGCTGGGGCCTCTGCAGCACGGGCTCGCTCTTCTGGGGCTGGGGCTTCTGCTGCTTCTGCTTTTGGAGGAGCTGATGACAAGCACTCCAGCACCAGCCACCTCCACAGCACTTGCACCCTTCACCCCTGAAACTGAGCGACCAAAAGGAGTGCCAGAGACTCATTTTTGTCTTATAGCTTGTTGTTAATAAAGTCTATTTTTGATTCACACACTTGCTTCATTTCTTTTTTTTAAATAAAGTCTTGCTGGAAACTGTTAGAAATGGTTTAAGCCTTTGCATGCTTGAGGGATGAGTAAGGATAGCAGTGGGATGGGCAGGGATACCTTTGGGATGGGTTAAGATAGCTGTGGGATAGATAAACCTCCAGTGCAAGCATAGTGGGACTGTATGGTCCACCCTCCCAGGTGCAACACCTACGGCCCTTTATTATCAATAATAATGTAATAATTATCCACACATGATAACACAAATACAACTCTTTATTAAACGCCCTGTTTATTGTAGGCCAACCAAACATACATGGCCCAATCTCATCCGTGTGATGAGACAGGCTGAAGGAAGCATCCATTAAGCATCTATCATCCTGTCTTGCCACTCCACTGCTCCAGCTGGGGAGTTGCACCATTGTCTCAGGAGGTTGCGCTGCTTCTTCGCTTCATGTGAGGCTCTGTTGGGGCCTTGCACATCCTCAGTGTCGATCAGGTTTCGCCCTTGACTCCATTCCCCAGACTCCATGTCCCCATTGCCTTGCTGGAGGTCCATGAGCCTGTTCTGCAACACTGGGTAGCGGGTGCGCATGAGATTGTGCAGGATGCAGCAAGCTTCCATGATCCTCCTCATGGTCTCTGGGCAATGCTGCATGGTGGTGAGAAGAACCTGGAACCTGTTGGCCAGGATGCCAAAGGCATTCTCCACCACCCGCCTTGCCCTGGACAGCCTGTAGTTGAAGATCCTCTCTTCACGGGTGAGGAGTCTGGAAGTGTAGGGCTTCATGAGGTAGGTTGTGAGGGAGAAGGCGTCATCCCCCATGATGAAGTAGGGCACATCTTGCGTGTTGTTGGGCAGAGGGTCTGGATCTGGGAAGCCCACGATGAGGTTGCGTTCCAGCTCCTCCTTGAGGTGACTGGTGTTGTATACCTGGGCATCTGAAGATGAGCTGTTGCCTGAAGCATCAATGTACATGAACTTGTAGTCAGCATCAACCATGGTGAAGAGGATGATGCTGAAGAAGCCCTTGGAGTTGAAATAAGTGGACCCCGACTTGGCTGGAGCTTTGCAGGCCACGTGCTTGCCATCTATGGCTCCAACGGTGTGTGGTAAGTTCCACTTCTGATATCACTGCTCTGCAACTTTCTTCCATCCTTCTTCAGTGGAGGGGCACTGGAGGAGCTCCTCCTTGTATTCTTCGATGATGGCCTGCACCACTTCTCTGACCACAATGCTGATGGTGTTGGATGGCACCCTCCATCCGTACTGCATGCTGCTGAAGGTGGTCCCTGAGGCCAGGTGGCGCAGAGTGAGTGCCACCTTGAGCCCAGGTTCCAGGCTGGGCTGTAAGCTGGTGTTTGCCTTGGTCAACCTGGGTGTCAGGCGCTGCACAACTTCGTCAAACATGGTTGGAGGCATCCTCATGAAGTTCTGGAATGCCCGAGTGTCTTCGCTCCGGAGCTCCACCATCAGCTTGTTGTACAGTCCGTCCTCTGCTCTTCTGGCGAACCATCTTCGGACCCAGACTCTTTTTGGGTGCCTCTTTTTCTTCTCGCAGTAGAGTTCACAGAGCCTGCAGATGTCTTCGCACTGTTGCAGAACGATGGTGGCTGCCGAAAGGACTTTGTTACAATCCACGGTGGACATGACTGGATGCTGTGGAAGAGGAAGAGCCAGATGAAGGCTGCAGAGGTCTGCACCGCTGGGCTGCTGTTCTGAAAGTGAGATGCAGGCAAGTTTCTCCCCCTTTTTATAGGCAGTATAGGTTTTCCGCTAGGCATCCTCTAGACATCCTCTAGGCATCCTCTAGACATCCTTAATATCCAATATAGGTCCCCTCTACGAACGTTTTTTCCGTTTTAAATGCTTTGTTTCCATTCTGCATCCGCTAGGCATCCGTTCTGCATCTGTTCCGCGTCCGTTCCACTTCCTCCCTGCGTCCGGGCGGATGCAAGTTGCGCGGATGCGCAGCGGATGCCTAGTGGATATAGCGGATGCGTAACGGATGTGTAACGGATGCATAGCGGATGCGTAGCGGATGTAGAACGGACGAACTGGATACATTTTCTGCACAAAAGTTTTGGGCAGCCCAAAACTTTTGAGCGGATGAAACGTCCATAAACGGATGCTGGACGGATAGAGTGGAAGCCAAACGGAGGCAGTGAGTACATCACGTTTTCGAACGGATGGCAAGGTTTTTTGTCCGTTTTACATCCTCTTTGCATCCGTTGGTTCAGTGTGACATGGGCTTTACATCTGCTGGCTACTCATACCCTTTTCTTGATTTCTTTCCTTTTAGTCAGCTGCTGTTTCCTTCAGTCCTCACTAACATAGTCTAGACAGTAAATACTGCAGAATGCACAAGAAGTATTATTGCTTTAGAATGTCCAGCTGTCCTTTTACTTGGCACCAGCCAAATCTAATTCAGGAGATAATGTCCATGAAATAAGGCCTTATCAAGGGCTCATGATAACTCCTGCTGTCCTATAGATGCAGAAGTGCTTATTTTCAAGAGCAGGAGAAATTGATCTTGTGACATTACTCTCTCCCAGATGCAATTCTTGTCCAATGCCTTGCAGATGACACACAGCTCTGTCACTTGCCAAATGATCAAAGGAGAAGGCTACTGTTTTGGCTGGCAACTGTTGACAATTGCCAAACTCAGGATGGAAATTATAATCTACCTGTCCAGATCCACATGTACCCAGCTGATACCTCCCAGATATGTTACACATCCAATGGTTCAGAATTCCCAGTCAACACTAAATTGGAATTCTGAATGCTGTCATCAGAAAAGCATCAAACTGTGGGAGAAATAATAGTATGTAACAATTACAATGTCACTTCCTTGAATACTTATACACAGATAAACAAAACAGTGCCACCTGTTCATCAGGAGAAAGCTTTAAGATTGTGGTGCTCCAACTTAATAGAAGTATTTTGTAGAAAGACAGAAGAGAAATATTAAGATTGTAGTCACAATGTACAAGTCTTACATTTCTTGAAAAGCACAGGTAGTCCTCCACTTACAGCAGTTTGCTTAATGACCATACATTGGCACTGAAAAAAGTTACCATCTTTTTTCACACACTGGTTGCAGCATCTCCCTGGTCACCTGATCAAAATTCAGATGCTTGACAACTGGCATTTTTTTGTGATGATTGCAGTGCCCAGGGATCATATGATCACTCCTGGTGATCTTTGTGGCCTTCTGATATGCAAAGTAAATGGGGAAAGCCAGATTCACTAAACAACCATGTTACTAACTTAACAACTGCAATGATTCACTTAACAATTGTGACAAGAAAGGTCCTAAAATGGATGCAAAACTCACTCAACAACTGTCCTCTCTTACCAACAGAAATTTTGGGGTCAACTGTGGTCGTAAGTTGAAGACTACCCATAGCTTCTTTCCAAAAGATGGATCTCATCCAAAGTTGTGAAAGATAAAGAAATTGAAATGAGATGTGACATTTTCTTTTCGGGGTACAATTCACCATTCTCCTTTTTAACTTCTAAATTCCTTCAGGGTTTACATACGATATGTTTTGTCATCCCTACATTTTTTTTTAAGAGTTAACCTTGAAAAGGATCAAAAAACCTTTGATCCTCATCAAATTGTAAACATCCAGTTTACAATTGCCACAGCAATCTATTCTGAGTCCTTTCCTCTTTAATATTTTCATTAAGGATCAGATGGAGGGAAAGCTCTTCATCTCTGTAACTGATACAAAATTGGGCAGAAATGCTAACACTCTAGAAAAGATAAATAAAATTCAAAACAATGTTGATAGATTAGAGTCAAGGACTTAACATAACAAAATGAAATTATTAAAAATGAAGGCAAAGCTTTCGCTTAGAAGACCAAAAAAATGCCTGGGAATAGAACAAAGAACACCTGTATTAGTATAGCTAGTAATAATGGGAGTAATGATGGGTTGCAAACCGACAATAAGCCAATAGTATGCAGAGGTTGCAAAATAAGACAATGTGTGTTTAGGCCACATGTACAGAAGTACAGTTTCTAAATTATGGTAAGAAACCATTCTACTTTATTCTGCTTTGGTCAAACTGCACCTTGAGTGTCTAATCACGTCTAGTCTGGCCAGTGGTGGGATTCAATTTTTCTGTGGGCATGGCTTGGTGGGCATGGCAGGAGAAGGATACTGTAAAATCAGAGGTGGTATTTGCTGGTTCTCCAACTACTCAAAATTTCTGCTTTCAGTTCTCCAGAATTGGTCAGAACCTGCTGAATACCACCTCTGAGTCTGGCATTAAAATAAAATAAAGGCAAAGGAATCCCTGTGGTTTTTACTCCAGTTGTCATTGTCAACTTTAGGTGGCAGTGCTCAACTCCAATTTGAGGCCCCTGAGTCAGCACTGTCCAAAGACACTTCCATGGCCATGTGGTCAGCATAATGTCACAGAGCACTGTTACCTTCCACCGAAGTGGTACCTATTTATCTACTTGCATTTGCATGGTTTCGAGCTCACCCAGTCATGTGGGACTCAGGTCTTGAACTCAGGCTGCCAGCTTTCCAGCTGACAAGCCCAATGTCTTAAACGTTGAGCCACTGCGCTGCCCCATCACATTATCGAAGGGCTCAGAGAAATTGGTCCAGAGAACAATGGAGATTATTGGAAGACTAGAAACTAAGACAGTGACAGAGCTGCAATTGTTTGTATCTGGAGAAAAATAACAACTTAAAAGGGAATATGACAGTATTCTTCAGTTACATGAATGGTTGTCAGACAGAAGAAGTTTATATCTGCGTTTGTTTTGTTTTGGTTCTTTTTTGTTTCACAATTCAGGAGCAGGAATGATGCATTTAAGTCACAGAAAAGGTATGATGAGCCTGAAAGTCAGAAAGAAAAGAAAATACCTTCCTAAGAATAAGATGAAGTTTGAATTGGAACCAATGACCCTGAATGGTGGCTAATTTCCTTCCATTGGATGTTGTCAAATTCAGTATTTAGTATTTATTTGATTTGTCAATCGCTTACAAGATACAGGTATAAGAATGAACATAGTTTTGAATACATGAGATAGATACTTATAAAAAAAATAAAAAGAAACAATAGGACAGAAAGCTTCCATGATTCTATTAACTGGGCTAACTATTCATGACCAGCTGTATATGAGTTGAGTCTTATATTTCATCATAGATTATTTATCTCAATGAGATAACCACGTGGGACTTATTCCAAACTATTCTCCTGATATTATTTCCCCTAGAATTTCCTGAGAACAGACTAGCTATTCTAATGATTTTAACCAACTTTGGCTTGTGGTACTGGATATACGAGGGTGTCACTTAGCGAGATCTTGCTAAGGGAAATTGCACATTTGGTATGGCAAAGGTGATTAAGAACTTTCCACAAAAATTTATATTTGAAGTTTTACATTTATCAAATCAACGACACAGTAGACTATCTGCTAAAAGACAGTCAGCTTGGTCTAGTGCAATAATGACTCACCTTTTTGTCGTTGCATGCCAAAAGTGTGTGTGTGTGCGTATGCAAGCATGCCTGCACCCATAATGCAATGCATGCATGACCCCCCCCACCCCCTGTGCATGCACACACAGGCCCCCGCATGCAGCACATTTCTACACATGCATGTGCAATCTCCCATGCATGCCCCATGGCTGTGCACATCCACCTGCATCTCCCATGCACATACCACCACCCCCCCCGCGCATGCATGGCAGATACCTGACAATCAGCTGGCTGGCAGGAGGTGCACATGCATGCACAGTGGACCTGATTTGGGGTGATGACTCACATGCCAGCAGAGATGGCTCTGCGTGCCACTTCCGGAACACATGCCATAGATTTGCCATCACGGGTCTAGTGGCTACAGCATCAGGCTACACACTGGGATGTCAGCCTTGGAAGGCATATTATATTTGGAAGCTTCGAGGCTGCCACATTTAATGCCTGGGAATTTGGGAGGGGAGATTTCTTAGTGAGCAGAAGATTAGGCTCAACTATATTCTTTCTCAGAGAGTCAAGGACATGTTGCCCTGCACCTGAAGGGGAATGACTGGAGGGATGTCTTCAGTTGGGAAAAAGATTTGACTGGGCCATGTGATGGACTGATGGGTACAGGGGATGGGTCTTTGAATTTATTTTGGGGAAAGGAAAACCTGGAACTCTCAGATTCGGGTTTCCTCAGCTGTGCCAATATGACAACTCTACTAAAATGTAACTTTGAGGAAATGCCTTTCTTGGAGTTTATTGAATTGGAGTTTGTTAGTTGGAATGCTGACACTGGGAGATGGTGAGTTCTAGTTCTACCTTAGGTGTGAAAACTGATTGGTTGACTTTGGGTCAATCACCAGGAGATTGTAATTTTCAGTCCTGTCTTAGGCATGAAAGCCTTGCCAACTGCCAATAGAGAGACAGTTTGGTCAACTAGTTAAGGCTAGAAACTGGGAGTCGAGGAGTTCAAGTCTGGTCTTAGCCATGAAAGCCAACTGGATGACTTTGGGCCAGTTTCCAAGAGACTGAGAGTTCTTTCGTGTCTTAGGCACGAAAGCCAGCTGACTGAGCTTGGGCCAGTCCTTCTGTCTCAGCCCAATCCACCTCATAGAATTGTTGTTGTGAGCAGATAAGAGGAAAAAAGAAATATTTGCTACATTGGTTGCCTTGAGTTTTGTATCAAGATAATAAAGGTGGGATACAAGTAAATAAATAAGCCAAGTAAGCAAGCAAGCAATTAAGTCAGTCAGTCAGTCAGTGAGTAAGTAAAGATAAAAAAAGAGAAGACTTTACTTTCCCATTGCTTGGAGGCAGACGATATGGGAAATAATTCTTGTAAAGAAATAAATCCACTTCAAATATGCAAGCCTAGAACAAAGCTGGTTGAACTCCAGCCTGTTTGCAAAAGTTAGTTATTCCATCGAGCTGTCACGAATTCAGCTGATAGCTCTACACATTGCAAAAGCTGACATGATAATGAGTTGCGTTGTTTCACTGGCATGTTGATGTAGCGCTGAGGGGCTTAGCGTGGCACCAAAGCTATCCCACGGTGCACCACAAGAGAGACTGACAGTCAGAAAGAGACTGGTGTGCATGGAAAACATTGCCAGCACATCCTCAGATTCCAGACGCTAATTCCCAGCAGGCCTCCTGGTGAGAAAAATACATCCTCTGCCAGGCTGAATCTCAGAATCATTGAGAAGTTTCTTCTGCCAGGTCTTAAGGCATCTAATGTCATGACAAGAAACTTCTTTTTCTTTTTTAAAAAAATATTTTTATTGAACATTTTCCTTTATTATACATAACATTTCCAGTTTGCAGCGTCAGTGTACTGGCTATATCAAGTCCTTTTTTAGATATACATCATATTATACACCCTGATTATAACCATCATTCTCATAGTCAGACAGTGTAGTCTCTTTTAAGCACATAACATTGTATATCATAATTATAACTGTTGTTTTCATTGTTGTACATAACACTTTATATGTTTATCACTCTATATGTCATGTACAGTCCGATAGTGATATTGCTTACAGTATATATTCTTGCATATATCTATATATCTGAATTTATTTCTGTTTTGTTAATCTTTTGTTATAAGGTTACTAACCTCTGCACCTGTTATTTAACCATTTGGACAATATGTCCCATGTTGAGTAATATTCTCAACAGTCACCACTCTTGGTCACCACGTTATAAAAAAGATGTTGAGACTCTAGAAAAACTGCAGAGAAGAGCAACCAGGATTGATTAGGGGACTGGAGACTAAAGCCTATGAAGAATGGTTACAGGAACTGGGCATGGCTAGTCTAGTGAAGAGAAGGACCATGGAGGAGACAGGATAGCAGTCTTCCAATATTTGAGGGGCTGCCACAGAGAGTAGAGAGTAGAGCTATTTTCTAAAGCACCTGTAGGCCAGACAAGGAATAATGGATGGAAATTGAACAAGGAGAGATTCAACTTGGAAATAAGGAGAAACTTTCTGACAGTGAGAACAGTCAACCAATGGAATAACTTGCCATTGGAAGTTGTGGAAGCTTCATCACTTGAGACTTTCAAGAAGAGATTGGACTGCCATTTGTCAGAAATTGTGTAGGGTCTCCAGCCTGGGCAGGGGGGTGGACGAGATGACCTATAAGGTCCCTTCCAACTCTGATTATCTGTTATCTGTTAAAAATATAAAACAGTATTCTATATTCAGCTCAATGGCCCAAAATGATCACTGAAATTAAAAATGAGAGGTGAAAAAAAAAGGGGGGAAGAGGATGGGGAATAGGTGGGAGGTTAAAAAAAATAATTATCTCTTTCTGTTGCTTCTTGAATCTTCTAGCGCTTTGGTTGTGGTAGAAGAAAGATAACAGGAAGTCTAATCAGCACATTTTTATGATCCTGTTGAACAGCTCTGACAAGTTGCTTGTGAGATACTTTTTTTGCCACAGTAACTTCAAACTCCATCGTAAAACTGAGACATCTGTTGAAGCAAAGGCACCAAAGGGACAAAAACAAAAGGGGGGACATTGCAACCAGAATTGAGAAAGAACAGGTCCAATTTTATGTGGCACTTTCCAGGAAATGGAGAGTTGAAGAAGAGTCCACCTCTCTGTTGGGAAGGGGTCAGAAAAGAGAAACCAAAAAGCAAATGCAACTTCGTAAGTGAGTTTTTTAAAGCTTTCCTATTCCAGGGGCATCAGAAATGGATAAAAGTTACTCCAGTTTATCTTTTTACTTCCTGTGATGCAGCTCAAGCTCAATTTTGCCCAGTTTCTGTCCTTTTGCACTTCAATGTAATTTTAAGTTTAATGATGAGCACTATTTTTGTGTCCCCATTTTGAGACGGAAAAGTATTTTAACTTACTGCATCTCTGGATCAGGGGTAGGATTCTACCAGTTTGCACCCATTTGGTAGAACCAGTTGTTAACATTCAAAGCAGTTCGGAGAACCGGTTGTTAGAATTAATTACTGGCCTAATCCTGTAAGGAAGGCAGGAAGGAAACATTCTGGTGTTGCTTACAGAAACTGCCTCTCCATTAACCCTTATTACATTCTTGGCAAGACTAGACTTCACTAGACTTCCTGTCTCAGGAATGTCTTTGGAGTTTTTTTTCCTCCTTTGCTGGTACTTTGCTTGTGTGGAGCGACCATTCAAAGTTACAATGGCACTGAAAAAAGTGACTTATGATCATTTTTCACACTTACAACTGTTGCAGCATCCCCACAGTCATGAGAGGCCAGGTGAGGAGATGTGTGCCTCGATGTCAGTGATATTGAATTGGCCACGCCCAGCCAGTAACATGACCACCAAGCCACACCTACCACCTAAGCCATGCCCACAGAACTGGTTGTTAAAAATTTTGAATCCTACCCCTGCTCTATATGTTTTGCCAATTGCACAGTGGCAGATAGGAAAGCACTCCACAGGGTTAACGTCATTGCCCAGAGGATCATTGGTTGCCCTCTCCTCTCTTCGGAAGAGCTTTATAGCTCCTGCTGCCTTAAGAAAGTTCAAAACATTCTCAAAGATCCATCTCATCCTGGGCACCCTTTTTTGGAACTATTATCATCTGGCAGCGGGTACAGGATAATAAAAACAAGGATAAATAGGCTGAAAAACAGCTTCTATCCCAGGGCAGTAACACTGTTGAATTCTACTGTATAGTGTAATACTAATGCAGTATCAGGGGTTTTCAATTTAATGTGTGGAGTATGAAGGATGTTTGTTTGTGTTTATTTTCATGGTCATGATGTGCACTGAAGATGGTGTTTGATTTTGTTGTACGAGGTGCAATGACAATAAAGTAAAGTGAACGAAACTTTCAAGTGCTTTATAGCCCTCTCTAAGCAGTTTACAGAGTCAGCAGGGGGTTGGACAAGAAGGCTTCCAAGGTCCCTTCCAACTTTGTTATTCTACTCTATTTTATTTTATTCTACTAACTGCAGATTCCACTAAAACTGCAAAAGATTGGACCATGTTCCTGATAAGAGTGTTTGAACTCTCCAATTTTATGATTCTATGATTAGAAGCAAACGGTTAATGCATTGATGCCTTTCAGAAAGCCCTCTGTTCTTTCCAGATATTTCTGAATTAGCAGACCAGTTTCTTTTTCATTAGTCAGGCTGGCTGAAGAGACCAAGAATGATGCTTTTTAGCAACAGTTGGAGCCTAAGATCTACTATAAATCTTTGAGGGCCTGGATTAACTAAGTGATTACAAAGAGGGAGACGTTATATATCTTCCTTATACATTCTTCTCTTGTCAAGGCAATGGGAGAAGAGACTCCAAATCTATCATAGCTAAATCTCTGCCCCTAACAATTATCCAGGTGGGTCTCTTTTCCAATATACATTCCAACTCATTTTCCTTCAACACAATGTATATGTTTCTCCTGCTTCTCAATTCTTATGCTCTGCATAGCTAATGCATTTTTCTTGCTGGGAAAAAACTAATCCATGAAGGAATCCTATGTAATAAACAGTGAAAAGAGGATTCTGCATTTTTTTAAAGCATGATCCTACCTTAAAAATATTTCCATGGGATTCTTGCTTCTTTGGAGAAGTCGAGTTTGTCATAGAACAAGGGTCTTCAGACTTGGCAAGTATAAGACTTGTGGACTTCAACTCCCAGAATTCCTGAGCTGACATGACTGAAAGAAGAATTCTGGGAGTTGAAGTCCACAAGTCTTAAAGCTGTCAAGTTTGAAGACCTCTGTCATAGAACTTCACCCAGAATCGCTCCCATGGGTCTTTTTAAAGATTGGTGTCACCATCATTGCCACAGGGAAATTCAGAGATGCTGTTGAAAAGTTCACTCTCTGCCAGCAATTTGGAAAAAAAAACATCTGTCCAATTACACCACCTGTAAATTTGCTGAACAGTTTGAAATACCACCTGTGGTCAACTCTAATTAAAATGTTTAAGAAACAAGCTGCTTTGATTTAAATTTAATCAAGGCTTATCCAATTTGACTCAAAAGATCACGTCAGATTTGGACATCCAAAGCTTTGCACTCCCACTAATCAACACTGAGTTCCTTTCTTTTCTTTTCCTCTTTCCTTTTCTTTTATTTGATTTCCTTCCCTCTTTCCTTTTTCCTTTCCTCTTTCTTTCCTTTCTTTTCTCCTTTCCTTTCTCCTTTCCTTTCCTTCCTTTCCTTCCCTCTTTCATTTCCTCTTTCCTTTTCTTTCTCCTTTCCTGTTCTTTCCTTTCCTTCCTTTCCTTTCCTTTCCATTTGTTTTCTTCCCTCTTTAATTTCCTCTTTCCTTTTTCTTCCCTACTTTCTTCCCTTCCTTTCCTTCTTCTTTATTTCTTTCCCTTCCCCTCTTTTTTCCATCCTCTCGTCTCCTTTCCTATACCATAACATACCATACCACACCATAACACCTATGGTCAACTCTAATTCAAATATTTAAGGAACACACTGCTTTGATTTAAATTTAATCAAGGCTTATCCAATTAGACTCAAAAGACTGAGTCAGATTTGGACATCCAAAGCTTTGCACTCCTACTAATCAACATTGAGTTCCTTTCCTTTATCCTTTCTTTTCCTTTCATTTCCTTCCCTCTTTCCTCATTATTTTCCTCTTTCTTTTTCTTTCCTTTCTCCTTTCCTTTCTTCTTTCTTTTTTTCCTTTTTCCTTTCTTTTCTCCTTAACTTTCCTTTCCTTTTGCTTCCTTCCCTCTTTCTCTCCCTCTTTCCTTTCCTTCCCCCTTTCCTTTCCTCTTTTTTACCTTTCCTTTTTCTTCCCTCCCTTTTCCTTCCTTTCCTTCTTCTTTATTTCTTTTCCTTCCCCTTTTTTTTCTGTCCTCTCCTCTCCTCTCCTCTCCTCTGCCAAACCACACCACACTGCACCATACCATACTATGACATATAGTAAAGTCTGCCCTGCTTGAAAAAAGAAACAGGTATAGAAGTCTTTTGAATTAGCATCCTTTAACTTCTTATTTTAAAGAAAAGAAAGAAATGTCTATTCCAGGTTTTTTTTGTTTCATTTTTTTTAGATCACATTTACCCTGAGGTGAGGAAGTCCCTTGACTCATTTTAAAAATAACAGAAGATGCTGTGTGTAATGGAAGCATTTAAAGATTTGGGAGGAGACAACGGAGAATTGTTAAACCTTTGTATTAAGCCTTGCTATTTGGGATTATGAAAACAGCAGAAATCTTAGGTGCTTGCCTTTGTAAGAGACCTGCCTTATTACCAATGAATATGCGTAGGCTTTTTTTAAAAAGTGGAAGTGTGTTTTTTTAAAGAAAAAATGCCCCTTAGGGGTGTTCAACAGCTAGTTGAAAGCCCAGGAATGTTAACATTACTCTTCCAAACCACTGTGATCAGAGAGACTATATTGAACTGCTTCCCACAATTAGATATTTCACCTGTCAATCACTTTCCACATCATTTCTTCTTTCTAGCCACACTCTATTAATTTCCTGTAAAATGGAAATGGAAACGTAGCAGTTGTTACAGATATTGGATCTGTCTTTCTGCCGTAAAGCCTTATGACAGCTCAGATTCAGTCGGAAGAACTGAAGGCATGCAATTTCCTGTGATGAAGCCCCAGAAATGGCCTAAACAACCTGTTTGGTTCAGGGATTTAACTGGATTTGATACACACACACACACACACACAGGGGTGGATTTCTACTGGTTCTGTCCACCTCTGTAGAACCGGTAGCTCTGAAGCTAGCAGCAGACAGAACTGGTTCTATGTCTGCTGATATTTTTGCCCACCCACCAACCCGGGCTCTTACCTGATCTTTATTTCCTGATTTTTCAACTTCAGCTGCTGAACAAGGCACAGCTGCAGTTAAAAAAACAAGAAAAGAGGGCTGTTTCAAAGGCTGCTTCTCAGCAGCAGCGTGCTAATGACAATTAATAGGCGCAGGGCTCACAGTGGGCAGGGAAGCTCGTAAATCCCGAACCGGTAGTTTACCCTGTCATATCTCACCCCTGCAAACACACATGCACACACACACATTATTCAGCAGTTGGGTTGCAGTTCTATGCAGGGGTGGGATTCTTCCAGTTTGGCCCGGTTTGGCCGAACTGGTAGCTCCAACGATCATCTGATAAAGAACCAGTTTGTTCCAACGATCAGCTGCTGGGCCCACCTGCCTGTCCGGGCTCCATACTGACCTTTATTTCCTGCTTTTCAACTTCAGCTGCATTGCACGGCACAGCAGATTGCCGTGTGTCATCTGTTGAAGACCCAGGGAGAGTGCAGGAGTACAGGAGTAGGACAGTAGGAGAGCCTCTGCATGCGTGCAAAGCTTATGTTTGTCACGCATGTGTGCAAGGTGTGTATGTGTATGCAAAGCATGCCCCCCAAGCCATGCCCACCAAACCGGTGGTAGAACAATTTGAATCCCACTACTGGTTCTATGCCTGTTTATTTGAGTATAAATCTCACCAAACTATCAGCCTTGTGAGGTGGCCCAGACAAGAAATACTATCTCTAAATTTATTGTAAGTTTACATTCATGCTGGAAGTCTGAAAATATTAAGCTGTTCAAAGATTCATGCTTGACTTTGCCATCAAAAGCTCTAAGTTGGGAAAATGACGTTCTACGCTGAAGTCATTTTCTGTAAACCAGAATACAGGCACTCCTCAACTTACAACAGTTCATAAAGTGACCCTTCACAAGTTACAATGGAATTGAAAAAGTAATTTATGACCATTTTTTACACGACCGTTGCAGCATCCCCATGGCCACATGGTTTACATGCAGATGCTTGACAACTGACTTGCATTTATGATGGTTGCAGTGTCTTGTGATCCTGTGGTCCTCTTTTACGACCTTCTGACAAGCAAAGTCAGTGGGCAAACCAGATTCATTGAACAACCATGTGAGTAATTTAACAACTGCTGTGATTTACTTCACAAATATGGCCAGAAAAATTGTAAAATGGAGCAAAATTGAGTTAACAAATTTCTCAAACATAAATTTTGGGCTCAGTTGTAGTTGTAAGTTGAGGCCTATCTACATTTGCCAGTATTATGATTTCTGGTCAGATACCTGTGAATAAAATAAAATGTTCTTTTTTTCCCCACGGAGCAAATGGTTTAATACCTGATTTTATCAGTGTCCTTATTACACAATAGTAAGGTCTGATGGTTAGGGGTAGTGACAATTTAAATATGCATGAATCAGATTCTCATCCGTTGTCCGCTAGCTTCCCCATGTACTTAGAGGGGAAAGCAGAAAATAATTGGCACTTGTTTCATTCATGTTTTATTCAACATTTCCACCCCATGTGCATTTTGTTCCCAAGTAGGAACTCCAGAGGATAGAAAATTGTGAGCGAAACCAACCTTTGGTCAGGCAGGGCTGTAGAAATATATTCAGGAGTTGTCGATGGGAAAAGTTGAACAATAACCCTTGTCTTTGAATCAAATCATGCTCTGATGTTTGACTGCATCAAATAGTCAGTTCACGGGGTTGGCCAAGTGTTCTTCTCACTGAAACTCAGATATGTCAACATTTCCCTTTAGAGCAGTAGCTGTTTTTGAGACAAGACATGCTTCCTTGTGGTGCTCCAATCCATAATATGCAAGCACCAATTGGGCTAAGCATTTACAGCTATGAAGAGATGACCAGGCATAGGCCAAGGGTCGTCCAGAAGTTTGCGTGTTCAGGTGGCAATTCAAGTTGCGAAACATTTGCAGAACATGAGCACAAAGCTGTATCTGTATCAATGCATTTCTTGGAACAAAAGAACAACACGTTTTCTACTTCTTCTCTACTCAGCTTGGTCAATTGCTGTGTTGTTCTTTATGCATTTTTGCCCTTAGGTCATTCGTAAGATCTATAATACAGAGCATTTTTGCAAAGATTATATAAATCTGCAGTAAACTTACTGATGCATCAAGCTTTGTCCTCGAATTTTCTGTTAAGTATGGATGTATCTGCATTCTAGAGAGAATCAGATTGCTACTGTCTGGAAGCTCCTAATGGAGACATTGTAAGCAGGGTGGGATTCAAATTTCTTAACAACCGGTTCTGTGGGTGTGGCCTAATTTATGGGTCTGGCTTGGTAGTCATGTGACTGGCTGGGTGTGGTTTGTATGTAGATATTAGAAATATTGATGTAAATATTAATTTTTTTAATAAAAAAAGAGCAACTTTTACCCAAAATCAGGCAAAGCAAGCAGGCAGATTGAGTTGCTCACAGAATCACAGATTCACTTAGAGATCTATGGATTCTGCAATCTGCTACCTGAGTCTTCACCAAAAAATAGAAGCTTCAGTCTTAAGGAAGGTTCACCTCTGCTTTTAGATTAGCTAGAAAGCAAGAAATCCAATGATTTCCTGCTTTCTAGCTAATCTAAATCTCCTGGCACAGCAGTACAGATGATGGGCAGTGGGAAAAAAAGGAACAATAGCAACTTACCAAATGCAGGCAAGTTTGATGGCGTGCATGCCAGGTAAGGAGTGAGTGAGTGGGGAGGAGAGAGGCTAGCCAGTGGTGTGATTTGCCAGTTCTCCAAACTGGACAGAATCATAACAACCGGTTCTATAGAACCGGACGGACCAGGTAGAATCCCACCCCTGATTGTAAGTGACATCAGGAAGGTCTCCTCTCATTTCACGCCATGTCTTCTCCTATAGTTGCTCTATTACTGGGAAATATGATGGGCAGTTAAGCTGATGACCAGCCATCAAAATTCACTTTTCCCTCTCCATCACACTAAAGAGGGAACATATGGTTCAGACGATTGGGGGAGGTCAACAGAGAGCAAATGATGAAAGCCATGTTGCATCATCGCAATCCAGGCTTCATTCCATTTGCATGAGCATGATGATGTCACATGGACATATGAAAGAGGCAGAGCTTGTGTGTGTCACCACACAGTGCTGTTTTCCTAATTCTGATGAACTAGAAGAAGTTCTGGAGTTGCTACAAAAACGAGAGGGTCAATCCATTTTCCAAAGTACCTGAAGGCAGGATAAGAAGCAATGGATGGAAAGTAATCAAGGCAAGAACCAGCCTAGAGATAAGGAGAAATTTCGTGACAGTGAGGACAATGATTCAGTGGAATGACTTGCCTCCAAAAGTTGTGGGTGCTGGAGGTTTTTAAGAAGAGATTGGAAGACCTCCAGGTTCCCTTCCAAGTGTGTTATTCTTTTATTCTTGGACACCTATAGATATGGCCTCCCCAAACAGGCCTCTAGGAAGACACTTGATTTAAACAAGGCATAAAGGTGCTCCAGTACTCTGCCATTTCTTATTTATTTTCTTCTTATGCACTTTGCTCACCCTTTAATCAAAACTGCAGTAGAACTTTATCTGTTTTCTTCTGCTTAACTCTGACTAAAGCTCTTTCATATACCACCATACGGATCTAGAAAACAATCCACCTTTGGCAATAAGGGTTTAGAAATAATAAAGCAATGGATAATGGAGGAATTCTGACCACCGCCTAGTGATACTTTACAGTGGTTTGTAAATACAGAGGGCACTGCCATCTGCTAATTTGAAGAGAACTTGCAGTTCCTGGCATTTAGACTCTCGTCATTGTGATAAAAGTCTATTTATATTCTGGTGGTTTTCTGGGTCACAAAGCGTCGCCAGAGGGAAATATCTAACAAAGAGTTTTTGGCAACTTAATGAGATACTTGTTCTGCTGGTTAAAGTGGGGGCCAAAACCTGCTCTCTTAGTCGCGTTTTGCTGAGTGCTGACCTTAATTAGACTGTCACATGAGGAGAGCTAATAATAGGAAACATGACACGTCCAGAGATGGTGATGAATATCGGGTATTGATTCTGCAACCACAGATAGAAAGTTACTCTGTGTTCAAAAGTGGCTTCTGGATAAATTTAGCCCTGTGCTACAGAGACATTCTCCAAGTTTCTCGACAACTTTCTGGCATTCATGCAGCTTAGCACAATGTATGAGCTACCATGCCTGATCCAATCCCAATGCAGTGACTTAGAATTCAGAAGATCCTGTTGGGTGCCCAGACTCTTAATATCTGATTGCTACAACATCTACAGCAGTTGTACAGTCTGCTAAACCTGGTTAGTCTGTGTTTTGAATGGTCAGTACAACGTATCAGCTCGGAAAACTAATTAACTTGGTAAATAAATGAAGCATAAGAACACGGCCCATGTCAAATAGTAAAGTAACTCCTATAAACAAAGAAGGAATGAGCTCCTGGTCAATGTATGGACACACAATTATGCAGTTTTGTTGGAAATGTCTTATTGTATTGATTACATTGTGTACCTCCCAGAGTCCCTCTGAGAGGGAGATGGGCAAAAGTTTATGATAGATGGGTGGGTGGATGGATGGATGGATGGATGGATGGATGGATGGATGATAGGTAGATGTAGATGACAGATGTAGATAGATGTAGATGAGAGAGAATGATAGAAGATAGATGATAGAAGATAGAAGATAGAAGATAGAAGATAGAAGATAGAAGATAG
>BLBF01000049.1:6907487-6931154 GCA_015471245.1 Laticauda colubrina
TACATATGAAGCTGCGGTTTCAGCATGGGGCTGTAGTTGTTTTGCTAAGTATTTAGCTAGGTTTTGTAATGGTGCTCCTATGGAGCTGACTATGGGTCTGAGAGGTATGCCTTCTTTGTGTATTTTTGGGAGGCCGTATAATTTGGGGCATCTAGAAGATTGTTCTCTTGGGATGATCGTCTGTTGGATTTCTTTGCTTATGTGGCTGGTTATAATTTTCTTCTTGGTTGATTTTTCTAGATATGTGGTTGGGTCTGTATTTATAGGTTTGTATGTGGAGTCTTGGAGTAGGTCTGTCAGTTTTGTTTCATAGTATATATATATATATATATATATATATATATATGTATGTATGTATGTATATATATACACACATATGTATGTATGTATATGAAGCTGAACAGCATACATGTAAGTATGCTGTATTGAGTTCAGACGAACTCAATACAAAAGCCTGATGATGGCAGATAAGAATTTGCTGAAACTTAAAAAAACATATATAAATAAATCAAGTTCACCATGGAAATGGAAATAAACAAACAATTACCATTCCTAGATGTACTAATCTACAAAAAACAGATGGCACACTAGGACAAACCGTATACCAGAAGAAAACACACACCAACCGCTACCTCAACGCCCAATCCCACCACCACCCAGCACAGATAAATTCTGTGGCCAAAACACTAATCACCAGAACCAAACGCCTGGCAGACAAGACACATATAAAGACTGAACTATGCACCCTGACTAAAGTATTGACAGCCAACGGCTTCCACAAAAACAAAATCACCAGCTTGATCCACAAAAACACACCAAGACATAACAGAGACCTAGAAGATCAACAGACCTATGGAACAGATGTCCTGCCCTACAAAAGAGGTACTACAGACAAAATCAGTAAGATACTACACAGATTTCACATCAAGACTGCCTTCAAAACAGACAAAAAAATAGCAGCCATCCTTAGAAACCCCAAAGACAAAATTGACCTGGAAAACCAAGGCATATACGAAGTTCCTGTGCATCATGCCCGGCCACATACATTGGACAGACCAATAGAAGAATAAGTACGAGCCTGGATGAACACAAAAATGCAGTAAAAAAGCTGGAACACACCTCCTCACTAGTCCAACACATGAAAACCACAGGTCATAACATCAAATTCAATGGCAACCAAAACCCTAGCCACTAGAGAAAACTCCACAGAATCATCAGAGAAGCCATAGATATTGAAAAAAGACCTGAAAGCATGAATAGAAGAGATGATTCCACCAGACTGTCAATCATTTGGAAGCCTGCACTCTCAAATAGAAAGATCTCCACACCACAAGCCAGGCAAACATCTGGGCACAAACAGACTCCCTCTGATACCTCCAGCTCAAACATCCCCCACCAGGCACCCAGATGAAACCAAGCTTCCTCATAGATAATAGCCGTCCTTTTACGCGAAGCCAAGCTGCACTGAGAGCCTCCAATACAGGAACACAGTGTTGCCAGCCAATCAAAGCCACAAAACAGACAGAAGAAAACAGAAACACCAATCAAATAAACTCCAAGTCCAATAAACACAGACCAAGACTCCCAACCAATCAGGATGTAGAAAAAAAACATCCTGGCACAGCAATAGGCTAGCCTCAAATTTAAAACCAACGGCTGTGAGAGCCTGACCCACATACAAACTCAATACAGAAGCCTGATGATGGCAGATGAGATTCTGCTGAAATGTTGCTACAACTTTAAAAGCACTACAATGACGTGGGATAATACCCGAAGGAAGCTGAACAGCACACATATATATATTTGTATATATCTATCTATCTCCTGGTATTCATCCAAGTAAACCCATTCTGTTTTGTTGGTAAACACCAGATCTGACCACTGGTCTTTCTATAACCTAGTCTTTTTTTATGCTGTTTTGAGAAAGAAGAAAAAAATAAAGAAAGTATTCAAGGTTGAACCAACTTCTACCATGTCAGGAGAAGCCAAGTGAGAAACCAGCTGTGAAAATCTTGCTAAGAAAACTATGGGGACTTGTCCATGCATTTGCGAGGAGTCAACAATGATTGAAGGCACAAATAAAAAAACAAAAAACCACACCAAAACCACAAGAGCCCAAGGGCTCACCCATATGTTGTGCTTGCTCTGGTGTGAAGATGTTCACCATTTTCTGAAGACATCTCAAGATGTTCAGGTAGGGAAATAGGGTTTCCATGTATAACAGAATATCACAGTCGGAAGAGACTTGGAGGTCTTATGATGCAATCATCTGATCCAGTAGGAGACCTTATATCATTCCAGACAAGTGGTTGTCCAGTCTCTTCTTAAAAGCCTCCATTGATGGAGCAGCCACAACTTCTGAGGTATCATGGTAAACCATCTCTCACCCGGACAACCCAAGGAGAAGGAAAAGGAGCTTCTGTAGATTAGTGGTCTGCTGGGCTCCAACTGGACCACCAGATCTGCTATGGGGTCATCTTTCTCATCCAGCTGCTAGACTCTGTGGCTCAATGACCATTTGTTATGGGACCATAGATATGTTAGGCGTGTCTCCTGCACAGCGTTTCTTCTTTTTACTCTCTGTGTCAGGGTTGCAAGTAATAGATCCATATCAAGCAAAACTCCAAGGAAATATCATAATAGCACATATCTGATGAAAACCAACTCTGAAAACTCCCACAATTTTCATCTAATTAAAAGTAAAATATTTTCTTCTTTCTCAAAACAATCAGTCACATGTTCCAATCATGGTGCAGTCTGGAAACCGGGTAACATCACTCCGCCTTCCTCTGACCAGGTTTGAGAATGTCCTTGGTTTCCAGGAGAAAATATTTTGTTTTGGCTACAGAATCCCCTCTATCTCAAATCCCCCCTCCCTATTCCTCCCTGTAGCAATACTGAAGCAGTCAAAAATGGCTTCGATCAAGTCAACTTCAGGATTGACACTGTGTGGCAACCTCCAGTTGACACAAAGTTAAAGGCCCTGTCACAGTGCCCAATGGATGCAAAACGTTTGTAAAAAGGACACAGCGGACGAGAAAAATGTTCCATCCATTGTTATTCGCTCTCAAAAGGGGCAAAAATTTGTATAACCAGAGCGGATAACATGGAAAGGAATGGACGGGGGGAGGACGCAGGGCGGATGGAAAGCGGATGCAGAGCGGAAGCCTAGCGGATGGGAGCGGATGAGAGTGGATGGCACATCCGCTAGGCTTCCGGGGGACCTCAGCAAAGCGGACGCGGAACGGATACAGCGGATGCAGAGTGGACGCCGAGCGGATGAAGCGGATGCACAGCGGATGCACAGCGGATGAAGCGGATGCAGAGCGGAAGCCTCGCGGATGCACAGCAGAATCCTAGCGGATGCCTTGCGTTCACTGAGCATGCGGGGGGGATTTATTGTGTCAGCCCCACAGATATAAAGGGAATCAGCTCGGAAGCAAGTCACCATTCAGAGGAAAGACCTGCCTCCAGACACATCGAGTGCCTTGCCAGCCTGCCCTGCCTGCATGCCTGCCTGCCAGCCTTGCTGCCAGCCTTGCTACCTGCCATCCTGCCAGCCTCCCTGCCAGCCTTGCTGTCTGCCTGCCTTGGTGCCTGCCTGCCAGCCTTGGTGCCTGCCTGCCAGACTTCCTACCAGCCTGCTTGCCAGCCTGCCTGCCAGCCTTGGTGCCTGCCTGCCTGCCAGCCTCCCTGCAAGCCAGCCAGTCAGCCAGCAACCCCACAACCATGGGGAAGAAGAGAAAGCCTCAGCCATCTGCTTTCAGCCCTGGCAAGAGGGACAGGGCCACCCTCCCGCCCCCTGGTCCTCACTCTGCTTCTGCTGGGGCTTCTGTAGTACGGGCTCGCTCTTCTGAGGCTGGGGCTTCTGCTGCTTCTGCTTCTGGAGGAGCTGATGATGCTGCTTCTGGCGGTGGTGCTTCTGCTGGTGCTTACTCTGCTGAAGCTGCTCCTCGTCCTGCTGGTCCTGCTGGTCCTGCTCGTGCTCCTGGAGTTGCTCGTCCTGCTCGTCCTGCTCGTGCTCCTGGTCTTGCTCGTCCTGCTGGTCCTGCTTGTGCTCCTGCTCCTGCTCGTGCTCTTGGTCCTGCTGGGGCTCTTGGTGCTTACTCTGCTGCTGCTGATCCTGGTCCTGCTGCTGCTGCTGCTGCTGATGATGATGATGATGATGATGATCCTGCTGGTGCTGCTGCTGCTGCTGATGATTATTATTATTATTATGATCCTGCTGGTGATGCTGCTGATGATGATGATGATCAGCCTGCTGTTGCTGCTGGTGCTGGTGGTGTGGAGGAACAGCCCCTACAACCTTGAAGCCCCTCTGATGAGGGCCCAGATGTCCCTACCAGAGGAGGAAGAGGCAGACACATGATAGGGACAGGAGGCAATACTCCATTGAGGAGGAACACGAGGATGAGGTGCTGGAGTGGCTGAGAGAGAATGACTATCTGTGGCGGAAGGGACATCGGCTCTACAGGGACACCAAAAGGAAGCAGGCTGCTTGGAGAGAGAAGGCGGAGAGCCTGGGCTACACATCAGATGTGCTCCTTGGCTGGTGGAAGCACATGCACACCTGGTATGGGAAGCTGCATCTCAAGAAATGAGGCCAGGCCACGGTTAAGCTGACGGACAGAGAGACCTATGTCATGGCCAGGTGCAGCTTCCTGGAGGGTGAGATCCGCCACCGAGGAGCAGCAGCAGCCCCTCTCATGACCCTCTCTCTCCGGCAGCCTGCTGAGAGGTAGACCTCTTCCGGCCGAGAGTCAGCTCCTGTCTCCAGGCAGGTTTCTGTGGAGCGTCCCATGCCGGAGAACCCGCGGACAGTTGTTTTAACCATGGCGGAGCGCATGGAGGACTCCCTGGTGCAGTGGGAGAAAGGAGACGGCACTTCCACCACAGCCCTACCCGCATCCACCCCCAGCTCCACCTCCACAGAAAGACAGAGAGCCAGACAGGAAGGGCAGAGCCACACTGTCCTGCTGGAGATCAGGGACACCATCCGGAGCAGCATAGATCTCCTCTCTCAGCTGGTCCACACCGACTCCTCATCCTCCAACCGCAAGCCCTTCCTCACCTATGTCAACCAGACCCTCGTGGACATGGCAGAACCCTAGTACCAGGTGGTGAAGGACCGGATCACCGAGCTGCTTCACAACCCTCCAGACCCAGAGGAACCTGCTCCCACCCAGTCAAGGTCTGCTCCTCCACCCCAGGTGATGTCCCTCCCATTCCAAGGCTTTCCATAGGCCCTCACCTCCCAGGGCTACGGCTACCAGGAGGTCCAGCAGCACAGGCAGCAGCCCTTCCCAGTCCAGGCACAGAGTCATCGGACGACACCGTTGCCACCGGTTCCACTGATGCCACCGATGCCACCCACGACACTGATGCCACCCACGCCAGTCCTCACACAGCTGCAGACCAGACAGCCTCACTACACTGCTCCTTCCTCCACCCCACAGCCAAGCTCGGCCTCAGTACATCTGTCCTCGGTACTGGGGCTGACAACCCATGGCATGGAGGAAGGAGCTCTCAACATCACGGGACTGAGCCAGCTGTCTGAGAGCTTCCTCAACACACCGTCGCCTGTTGTCCTCTCGGGGCCAGGCACCCCAGTGGTGCTTCAGACCAGCACTCCAGCAGCAGCCACCTCCACAGCACCTGGACCCTTCACCCCTGAGACTGGGCATGCCTCCGAGTGACCAAGAAGAGTGCCAGAGACTGGGTGGCTACCTGTAGACTTTATTTGGACACTTGACTTGGGTCATTTTTCTTTACAGCTTGTTATTCAATAAAGTTTATCTTTGCTTCACACGCTTGCTTCATTTCTTTTTTTTAATAAAGTCTTGGTGGAAACTTTTAGAAATGGTTTAAGCCTTTGCATGCTTGTGGGATGGGTTAAGATAGCAGTGGGATGGGCAGGGATACCTGTGGGATGGGCAGGGATACCTTTGGGATGGGTAATATCTGTGGAATGGGCAGGGATACCTGTGGGATGGGCAGGGATACCTTTGGGATGGGTAATAGCTGTGGGATGGGCAGGGATACCTGTGGGATGGGTTAGGATATCTGTGGGATGGGTTAAGATAGCTGTGGGATGGGCAGGGATACCTTTTGGATGGGTTAAGATAGCTGTGGGATGGGTTGAGATAGCTGTGGGATGGGTTGAGATAGCTGTGGGGATAGATAAACCTTCAGTGCAAGCATAGTGGGACTGTATGGTCCACCCTCCCAGGTGCCACACCTATGGCCCTTTATTATCAATACTAATGTAATCATTGATCCACACATGTCAACATAGACACAACTCTTTATTAAATGCCCTGTTCATTGTAGGCCCACCCAACATACATGGCCCAATCTCATCCATGTGATGAGACAGGCTGAAGGAAGCATCCATTAATCATCTACCATCCTGTCTTGCCACTCCACTGCTCCAGCTGGGGAGTTGCACCAGTGTTTCAGGAGGTTGCGCTGCTTCTTCCCTTCACGTGAGGCTCTGTTGGGGCCTTGCACATCCACAGTGTCTATCAGGTTTTTCCCTTGCCTCCATTCCCCAGGCTCCATGTCCCCATTGCCTTGTTGGAGGTCCATGAGCCTGTTCTGCAAGACTGGGTAGCGGGTACGCATGAGATTGTGCAGGATGCAGCAAGCTTCCATGATCCTCCTCACGGTCTGTGGGCGATGCTGCATGGTGGTGAGAAGTACCTGGAACCTGTTGGCCAGGATGCCAAAGGCATTCTCCACCACCCGCCTTGCCCTGGACAGCCTGTAGTTGAAGATCCTCTCTTCACGGGTGAGGAGTCTCGAAGTGTAGGGCTTCATGAGGTAGGTTCTGAGGGAGAAGGCGTCATCCCCCACAATGAAGTAGGGCACATCTTGCGTGTCGTTGGGCAGGGGTTCTGGATCTGGGAAGCCCATGATGAGGTTGCGTTCCAGCCCCTTCTTGAGGTCACTGGCGTTGTATACCTGGGCATCTGAACATGACCCATTGCCTGAAGCATCGATGTACATGAACTTGTAGTCAGCATCGACCATGGCGAAGAGGACGATGCTGAAGAAGCCCTTGTAGTTGAAATAAGTGGACCCCGACTTGGCTGGTGCTTTGCAGGCCACGTGCTTGCCATCTATGGCTCCAACGGTGTTTGGGGAAGTTCCACCTCTGATATCACTGCTCTGCAACTTTCTTCCAGCCTTCTTCAGTGGTGGGGCACTGGAGGAGCTCCTACATGTATTCTTCGATGATGGCCTGCACCACTTCTCTGACCACAATGCTGATGGTGTTGTGTGGCACCCTCCAGCCGTACTGCATGCTCCTGTAGGTGGTCCCTGAGGCCAGGTGGCGCAGAGTGAGTGCCACCTTGAGCCCAGGGACAAGGCTGGGTCGGAGGTTGGTGTTTGCCCTGGTCAATCTGGGTCTCAGCCACTCCACAACTTTGTCAAACATGGCTGGAGGCATTCTCATGAAGTTCTGGAATGCACGAGTGTCTTCGTTCCTCAGCTCCACCATCAGCTTGTTGTACAGTCCGTACTCTGCTCTTCTCCTGATCCATCTTTGGACCCAGACGCTTCTTGGCCGCCTCCTTTTCTTCCCGTAGTAGAGTTCACAGAGCCTGTAGATGGCTTCGCACTGTTGCAGAATGATGGTGGCTACCAAAAGGAGTTTGTTACGATCCAAGGTGGACATGACTGGATGCTGTGGAAGAGCAAGAGGCAGATGAAGGCTGCAGAGGTCTACATAGCAGGGCTGCTGAACTGAAAGTGAGATCCAGGTGAGTTGCTCCCCCTTTTTATAGGCAATATAGGTTTTCCACTATGTGTCCCTTTGCATCCTCTAGGCATCCTCTAGGCATCCTCTAGACATCCTTAATATCCGAGATAGGTCCCCTCTGTGAACGTTTTTTCTGTTTTAAATGCTTTCTTTGTGAGCTGCATCCGCTTTCATCCTTTCTACGTCTGTGCTACTAACGCTGCGCGTCTGTTCCGCTTCCTCCCTTCGTCCGTTTACCACTGGAACGGATGCGAGTTGCGTGGATGCGCAGCGGATGCCTAGCGGATATAGCGGATACGTAACGGATGCAGAACGGATGTCCCCTGTATGCCTAGCGGATGCAGAATGGATGCGTTGGATACATTTTCCGCTCAAAAGTTTTGAGCAGCTCAAAACCTTCTGAGCGGATGAAATGTCAATAGACGGATGCTGGACGGATAGAGAGGAAGCAATATGGAGGCAATGAGTACAGAACGGATGCATCGCGTTAACCAACAGATGGCAAGTGTTTTTCTGCATTTTACATCCTCTTTCCATCCGTTGGTCCAGTGTGACAGGGGCTTAACATTCTTCAGTTTTGGTCACCACAATATGAAAAAGATGTTGAGACTCTAGAAAAAGTACAGAGAAGAACAACCACAATGATTAGGGGACTGAAGACTAAAACATATTGAGAATGGTTACAAGAACTGGGCATGGCTGGTCTAGTGAAGAGAAGGACCAGGGGAGACATGATAGCAGTCTTCCAATATTTGAGGGGCTGCCACAGAGAGGAGGAAGGGGTCAAGCTGTTTTCTAAAGCACTTGTAGGCCAGACAAGGAATAATGGATGGGAACTGAACAAGGAGAGATTCAACCTGAAAATAAGGAGAAATTTTCTGACAGTGAGAACAATCAACCCATGGAACAGAAGTTGCTCTCACAAGTTGTGGGAGCTTCAACACTTGAGACTTTCAAGGAGAGATTGTACTCCCATCTGTCATAAACGGTGTAGGGTCTCCTGTTTGGGCAAGGGATTGGACTAGATGACCTACAACGTCCCTTCCAACTCTGATTATCTGTCATCTGTTATCTGGTTTAAGATGGAAATGAACCTCGTATACTCTAAAAAAGAATATAAAAAGAAATATACTCTGAAGCTGATATTCTATCCTGAAGCTGATATTCATATTCAGTAATTTTGTTTTTCTGGCCTTCCTGCTTCAATTATTGATCTGGAAAGTCATCCACTGATCCTTGAGTCAGGAGAGAAATATCCCAGGATGAAACTTCCTGCACATTACTGATTTCTATCCTGCATCTACTGCCTTTTTTCTCTGCTATTTGCCAGAAAACAAAAAGTGGTAATAAACTCTGCAGCGTTATCGCTGATCTTGAACTCTGTCAGAATACAGCCAATGAGTAAAGATCGCTTTAACACCAGTATAGCTAAGGATGACCTTACTGATGAGCTGAGGCTGAAATGAAAGCTACATCATGGGGATCAAGCAGAAAAATACAGGTTGTGCCAGGTTGCAAATGTGTGCCATGGCAGGTAAATAAAGTTCTTAGTGTCTGCTGGAACTCCATAACTCTTTCTTAAATTCTACTAGCAATATTTCAGCAATAATGAACTAGAACTGTTTCAATCTGAGGAATTTTACTGAAGAAAAGGACAACAGAACACAATGTGTACCATTCAGATTTATTGTATTAGTCTAACAAACAGCTCTACATATAAATACTTTGTGGAATGGGACCCCAAGTATTTCAGGGAGTAAAGGAGCACTGGGATCCATTAGGTAAGATAACCATTTTATAAAGAATATAAACCTTTGAGCTTCAAAACAGAATCCAGGCTCTAACTGTTGAGGTCAAGAGAAAACATCTCCCTTGGGCACATTATCATGTAATTGTTTTTTCCAGAATTTTACACTTCCCTTCCGAAGGAGCAAATGGACAAGTCATTGTGGGGAAAAAGATCCTACTACCAACCTACACTCAGACTGACCCTTATGAAAACATCCAGCATGAACGAGATTTGGTCGAAATGGGATAAGAAGTAAGAGGCAGATAATGGGAGGGGGAGTAGAACTTAGCGATTTTGGCACACGAATCTCAGTTCTGGCTTTGCATAACTGGAATACACTTATATATAAAATAATAAAACTATATATTTCCCAACAAATGGAGCCAAGGATCGGTTTTACTTCGAGGTTTTAGCTGTGGCAGATCTGACAGAGCAGAGATGGTATTCAGCAGGTTCTGACCAATTCTGGAGAACTGGTAGCAGAAATTTTGAACAGTTTGGAGAACCAGCAAATACCACCTCTGACTGGCCCCACGCCCATTTATTCTCTGTCTCCCAAGTTCCAGCTGATCGGCTCGATCTTCTTTTGTTGCCCTGTACAGGAGAACGGAGCTGGAAAGCAGGTTAGTGGAGTGGGGAGGGAAGGGGATTTTACAGTAATTTTCCCCCAGGAGTGGGGAAGGAATGGAGATTTTGCAGTATCATCCTCCTTCCATGCCCACCATGCCACGCCCACCGAATCGGTAGTAAAAAATATTTGAATCCCACCACTGTGACAGAGACATTCAACCTGGAACTAATAAGAAACTTCCTGACAGTGAGAACAATTAATCAATACAACAGTTGCCTCCTGGAATTGTGGGTGCTCCATTGCTAGAGCTTTTCAAGAAAAGATTGGACAACCATTTGTCCAGGATGATATAAAGTCTTCTGCCTTGGGCAAGAGGTTAGACTAGAAGTCCTCCAAGGTCCCTTCCAGCCCTATTATTCTATGATTCTACTTCACATTTAGGCTTTGTAAGATCTTAAGGTCTATGCATGCCTCCCACACACCCACCCAGGAATGCATGATTCCAAAATGGCATCTCTCAAATAGGAAAAGGGAAGGGGAAACTAATAGGGGTAAATATTCAATGAAGGCCAACTTTTCTTCCAACTTCTCATCACTCATTTATTCTCCCTGCAAAAATAAAATCAAATACCACTGGAGGCTGTTCTGGAAGGAAGTGGTGCTCAGCACTTCAGTTACAAGCTGCTGCTTTCTTTGTCTCCTTGTCACTTCCCAACTTGTAGGACAAAATCCACATTTCAAAAGCGGCTAGATCCAGAGTGACATTTTGACAAAGCTGCCACTCTTAATCAGAGTAACGTCAGGATGTCAAGTCCGCCACAATTTACCTAACTTTTCAAGACTTATTGCTGACCAGGCAAGGGAACTTGGGATTAAAAATAAAATTGCTTCACTGCTTTCTCTTGTTTCTTACATCTGATGATGCTGAACCAGGCTCATATTTAATGTCTTTTTTGGAACCTGGACTTTTCCATAAGAAAATTGTATATGAGTTTCTATCTCACAAAAAGTTACTGTTTTGCAAGAGAAGTTATAAAATCTCAAGGGTAAAATTGGTGCCATGTTGTGAGACAACAGTATTCACTTTTTTTCTGTTTCAGTTTGTATGTATTCTTTGTTGAGCATCTGTCACTAGTATTAACTGCATTAATGGGTTTACTTAAGAAATCATTTTCACCCTGGCATTTTAAGGGGCTGCCACAAACAAACAACATTCTCAGCCAGAAGTGAACACAGAGTTTGGTTGAGTAACTTTTGTAAAATCTACCACCGTGTCCTCAACTCCTCTCCATTTTAGCTGTATTTGTTTATTTAAAACACTTTAGTTCATTTTTAGACAAGATAGATGTGAGAGACAGACAGAGAGGCAGAGACTGTAAATGTACGAGGATTTAAGCTGTGATTTAAATATGACTCTGAACAAACAGTACAATACAATGTTCTAGAAAAAGTAGAGCATGTAGGACTTGGAAAGGGTCAGAAGAATAATTTGGAGATCCAACTTGAGCCAGGGCTGTGCAAGAATAAATAAAAATGAGGTCCAGACAGCTGTGGGGGAGGAGAATATATTTATTCTTAAAAGCAAAACATTTTGATTTTAGGGTCAGGCTGCAGAAAAAAGGGGTACAGTGGCAAACTTTTACAGGGGAAGCTTCAATGGTGGGATTCAGTTGCTCTGAACCAGTTCAAATGAACTGGTTGTCAAATCCCCCCTCCCCTTATCAAAGTCAATTCTGGGTGCTGTGCTGCACTATAATGGAAAAATGGGAAATGGAGCAGCCGGCATAAGGGAAGGAAGAGGCCTCTTTCTCTCTTTTTTCTCCTGTTCCTCCTCCTTCCCTCATGCCAGCTGCTCCATTTCCAGGATCCACTTTGATAATAGGAAGAGTAATTTAACAACTGTGTTGTGGTTCACTGGCAACCTGTGCAGATGGCACTGAAATTGGACAGTGGAGAAGAATGGAGATCAATCACAGAATCTGGGGAGGACTTGGATGAGGCTCCTGCGTCCAATACAGAGATGGGGCCAGGACCATCTGGGACTTATGTGCTGATTCTGGAGTCTTCAGAATCTGGCAGCAGTGAGGCAGAGGAGCAAGGGGAGCCTGTTCCCAGTGCGCACGTGCGCAGAGCTGCTAGAAGGCAAGAGCAGCTGAGACAAAAGAGACAACTTGGAAGTAAGGCTGGGAGGCGATTGCCCCTCCCTTAAGGTATGAAGATCAGGCAAAGATAACGAGACCTTTGCAGGAAGCAAAGTCATTTGTTCTGTTCAGATTAATCCTTAAAGCTCTGTATGGACTTTGTACTTGGCTTTTTGTAGTTTGCTTTGCACTTTTGCTGTTGGCAGCAATTCAAAGGAGAGAAAGGTGGGTACTTATCTGGAGGGACTGTTTGGGACTCATTACAGACTGGGAATAAACATATGTCCCAGCATTGAAATAAAACAAGAGTTGTTTTTAACTAAGCATGTGCTTAATTACAGTCTTGGAAGCCTTGGTCAGAACACACCGGTTCACCCAAGGTCAGGTTGGCTGTCACGGGAGGCTCGTCCCACATGGTGCGGCAGAGCTGGAGGATGGGGATGGGCCATCAAGATTAAAAGGGCGAAGTAGGAGCTTCAGAATGCTAACAAGCTGTATGCTCCTCTGTGAGACTCAACTGGAATTGCTGAAGTCAGGTTTTCAAGCATTTACGAAAGGCCAGGAGAGAGGAGGGCTGCCTCACCTCTGGTGGGACAAAATTCCAAACAGTGGAGGCAACAGCAGAGAAGTTTCTCTTCCTGGACCCCGCCAGTCAAAATTCTTTAATTGACAAGATCTATAGTACACCTTCCCTGCCAGACCAGGTGAGATGGGCCTATGTAACCCAGATAAAGTAGTTCCTGTAAGAGAAAGATAACAGAATAACAGAGTTGGAAGGGAACTTGGAGGTCTTCTAGTCCAACCCCTGCTCGAGCAAGAGACCCGATACTTGTGATGGTGAACCTATGGCACGCATGCCGGAAGTGGCACGTAGAGCATCTACATGAAAGGTTCCCCAGAAGGGCCCCACTGCACATGCGTGCATGCCCCTTACCAGCCAGCTGATTGTCAGGTAGTTGCCATACATGTTGGGCGGGGGCACATGAGAGATGCATGTATATGTGAAGAAAGGCGCAGGGCACACAGGGGGTTGTACATGCATGCACAGAAATGCACAACACACGAGTTGTCATGCGTGCATGCACAGAGATGCATGGAGTGTGTGCAGGGGTCATGCATATATGCACAGGGGGCGTGGGGGCGCGCATTGCCTTATGGGTTTTGGCACGCGCATGCACTTTTGGCAGACGAGGACAAAAAGGTTAGCTATCACTGCCCTATACCATTAAGTCTCATCTTAAAAGCCTCCAGTGATGGAGCATGTTATGTATATGTAAATAACGTAGTTGGGCTGGCAATATGTAAACTATAAATATATATGTTTGTAGCTTTAAGGAAAAATACTGTAATGTATTAAGCTGTGTTCTGGTTAATTTTGCTACAAGTTGGCATAAAAGGAAGCTATAGATCATGTTTAATTCTCTTTCTCTTTTTCACTGATGGTCTCTCTTGATACTGATACTGACTGACTATGGACCAATACTGACTAATCTTGTTTACTATTGATATTGGGAATAAAACTGTCTGGCATTGCCTGGGTGTAGCCGACTCTGAGACACATAAATTCATTATCACTCTTGACCCTGGTTTTCCCCACCCCGGGTGTATTGTAATTCATATTATCCAATGGGACACATTCATAGCCAAGAGTCCTCAATCATACTCTCCAGTTAGAATTTTGCACAGCAGAAACTTCAGTCACCTCGTTACTATCTTTGAAATCATTTATAGAATGCAGTTTTGGTTTGCAAGCTGCTGCACTGCTCCCCGCTCCTTTTCTGTTGGCAACTCTAAAAAGACCAAAGAGATATTTTATAAATTGATAGCACCCCATTTGAAAATGAGGATAAAAATGAAACCAGAACATCTTCTTTTGGGTTTATTAGAAAAAGAACTAAGGAAAAAAATTGGAACTTTATTATTATATATGTAGACAGTAGCAAGACAATTCCTACTATGGACGAATGGCTGCAGAAGTTGATGGAAATGGCAAAACTGACCACTCTGATTAAAGAAAAGAATATAAGTACTTTTGTTTCCACATGAAAACCACTTATGAACTTTGTGCTTGATATGGAGAAGAATGAAATTCTGACTTTAGGTTTTACTGATTAGACTGATAGATTTTTATAGAAATGGCTTGTTCATATTATGATGAAAAAGCAAAACAATTACGATTTGATGTTAATGCCTTATTTTACGAACAGAGAGAGTAGGAAGTCAGTGTTTCTTTTTCTATTCTTTTTCTTATCTTTCCTTATGTCTCCTTCTTTCCCTCCCCACTGCTTTCCTATTTATTTTGTATTTTACAATACTTTATAACTCAATAAAAATGTTAATGGAGAACAAAGCCTCAGTTCTGGCTTTGTTTTATTGTAACCACTGGGCTTTTAGTAAAAGTATTCTTTTTGCTACAAATGGACTCAAGAATCTTACTTTCCTTGGAGACCAGGCAGGGCAGACACCAATGGAATAGCTTTCCTCCAGAAGTTGTGGTTACTCCATCAGTAGAGGTTTTAAAAAAGAGACTAGGCAGCCATTTGTCTGAAACTGTACAGGGTCTCCTGCATAAACAAGGGGGTGGACTGGAAGACCTCCAAGATCCCTTCAAACTCTATCATTCTACAGTATGTACTATGGTCTCAGATAAAGGCATCCTTCTCTTCCTCCTTTCAGAAAAGAATATCAGATTTCCTACTTCATAGAAATGATGTATGTATGCCGATGGCAATGCTCCTTTATTTACCATTTCCCTGGAAATACAACCTACCCTGAAAGTAAGTCCTCATTTGATTTTTACACATGCGCCCAATATAAGCCCTACCTTCAAAATAAGCCCTAATTAAAAATAGAATACATGGGTAAAAATTAAGCTAGGGTGGGGATGGGGGTGGTGGAGCTGCCCTACTGCTTACTTTTGGACAGTTGTAGCCAGGCTTCGCACACCCTGACACCTGCCTTGCTGGCCCATTTCTTCTGCAGCCAGCAAAGCTGGGAAGGCTTTCCTGAAGGCCTCTGTAGCTGATAACAAAGCTCTGGATCGATCCAGAGCTCTGTTAGTGGCTGCAGAGGCCTTCAGGGAAGCCTTGCCAGCCACAGAAGAAGTTCCTGAAGGCCTCTGACAGAGAAAAGAAGTCCAGGGGCAACGCATGCAAGTGAGGTTAGTCAGTAGGTGACTTCCCCCCAAAATAAGACCTGGTGCCTCTTTTGGTGGCAAAAAAAAATATATAAGACAAGGTCTTATCTTTTGGGAAGCACAGTACTTCCATATGGTTCCTTGTCCTATTTAACATCCTTCCTCTCTTCAACAAGGTAGGTGATCAGCCAGCTTAATAAACCTCTTTCCCACTGTCAGACTCCTCCATAAAACCTCCGCTTGTTTTCCCTATTAGCACACAGAAATTAGCATTCAGTTAATTAATACCTTTTCAATTTCAAAAGCTGTCTCCTACTTTAGAGTAGGTTACACTTTTTCAGCATCGTGAAACAATATTTAATGGTGTCCCCCTCTAGCAGTGAGCAGGCCCATTATATTCCAAATAGATTAACTTTCAAAGGAACTCTCTGAACAAAAGATAGCATAACAGTGAAAAGACGATTGTTCCATTACTTTCCTTCATGCCAGACAAGTGTTCCAATCTATTTATTATATGGAGTCTTGAGGAGTCTTATTTAGCGTGGTCTTTTATTCCCTAGAGAGCAAAAAGTTTGCAGGTGGGTTATTTCTTATGTTTCTATATAAAACAAGGTATCATGGCAACAAAGAATCATACAAGAATCGAAGAAGAAAACAATGGAATGTTTCACTGCTTTAAAGTAGGTTGTAGTTCATTAAGAATATGAAAAGATTCAGCTGGTGGATATCTATCCTAATCTGAGTTTGTGCTTTCTGCCTTGAGAGAGAGAATGTGGCTTGGAGGGATATTTCCTTTTCATCAATTTAACGGTAACAGTATAATGGAGTTGGAAGGGATCTTGAAGATTTTCTCGTCCAACCCCTTGCTAAAACAGAAGCTCTGATACCATTCTGGACAAATGGCTGTACAATTTCTTCTTGAAAATCTCCAGTGCAGGGGTGGGATTCTACCAGTTCGCACCTGTTCGCTGGAACCGGTTGTTAACATTCTAAGAAGTTCGGAGAACCGGTTGGTAGAAGAAATTACGGGCCTAATCCTGTAAGGAAGGCAGGAAGGAAACATTCTGGTGTTGCTTACAGAAACTGCCTCTCCGTTAACCCTTATTACATTCTTGGCAGGACTAGACTTCCTGTCTCAGGAACCTCTCTGGAGTTATTTTTCCCTCCTTTGTTGGTACTTTGCTTGTGTGGAGTGACCATTCAAAGTTACAATAGCACTGAAAAAAATGACTTAGGACCATTTTTCACATTTACAACTGTTGCAGCATCCCCACAGTCATGAGAGGCCAGGCGAGGAGATTCATGCCTCAGTGTGAGTGATATTGAGTTGGCTACTCCCACCACCAAGCCATGTCCACCCAGTCATATGACTACCAAGCCATGCCCACCACCTAAGCCACACCCACAGAACCGGTTGTTAAAAATTTGAATCCCACCCTTGCTCCAGTGATATATGAATGTGACAGACCCTGTACTTGAGGATGTATTTGTTTGTTTGTTTGTCAAACATGTACAAGATAACAAGTATAGATATGAACATAAACAGGAACAAAGGAAGTAAATACAGATAAATGGGGGTGGTACGACAGGGATGGTAGGCACGTTGGTGTGCTTATGCATGCCCCCTTTAAATACCTCTTAAGAATGGGGTGAGGTCCACATTAGACAGTTTGAGATTGAAGCTGTGAGGATTTGAGGCTGCTAGGGAAGCTATTAAATTGCTTCAAACCTGATTGCAGAAAATTGACTTTAGCAACAGAGTGGTCAACACCAAGAATGCTCTACCCAACTCTGTTGATTTGTCACAGAGAAGAAAGGATTGATCTATTCTTCAAAGCATCTGAGGCAGGGGTGGGATGCTACTGGTTCCACCCAGCTCTATAGAACCGGTAGCTCTGAAGAGCAGCAGACACTGAACCAGTTCTGTGTCTGCTGTTGTTTGGCCCACCCACCGGCCCAGGCTCTTACCTATCTTTTATTTCCTGCTTTTTCAACCTCAGCTGCTTTGTGCAGCACAGCTAAGGTTGAAAAAGCAGGAAAATAAGAGGCTTTTCAAACGCTGCATACCCGCATGCAGCGCTTTTCAGCTGTCTGAGTGGCACAGCTGATTTTTATTTTTACACACACACGCAGTGTGTAAAACGTAGTCACTGAACCTCTAGTAACACCGGTCGAATCCCACCCCTGACCTGAGGGAAAAGGACAAGAAGTAATGGGTGGAAGATCACTAAAGAGAGATCCAACCTGGAAATAAGGAGAAATTTCCTATCCATGAGAACAATTAATCATCAGAACTGCTTGACTCCAGAGGTTGTGGATGATGTTCCATCGCTGGATGTTTTCAAGAAGAGATTGGACAGTCATTTGTCCCACATGGTATATAGGGTACCCTGCATGAGCAGGGTGGGTTGGACTCAGTGGTGAGATTCAAAGATTTTTCCCACTGGTTGGGTGGGCGTGGGCTTGTTGGGTGCGCTTTGCACCCGTGCACACACTTTGCACCTGCGCACGTGCCAAATGCGCACTTTGCACAGGTGCAGAGGTGTTCCAACTCACCTCTTGCAAGCCTGCACTCTCCCTGTCGCTTCAGCAGCTGACACATGGCACTCTGCTGTGCTGTGCAAAGCAGCTGCACTTCAAAAGCAGGGAATAAAGGTGAATATGAGAGCCCGGGCAAGTGGGGGGGTCCAACAGCAGAGCAGTGGTGAGAACCAGTTTGGTCTCTGCTGCTCATCGGCGCTACTGGCTCAGCCAAACCGGGCCGAACCAGTAGAATACCACCACTGATTGGACTAGAAGACCTATAAGGTCTCTTCCAACCCTATTATTCTATGTTCTAAATCTAAACCTCCAGAGGATACCAGGTTAATAAAGGGTGAACTAGCAGATGGATGATTTCCCCTTAAATTACATTTTTATGTGCACCCAGATGGGAGTAGGCCAATCCATGGCTGGATTTAGACAAGATGTTTAACTGGTTTAGGGAAAGATCTTGCAGCTGCTTTTGCTACACAAATTAACCTTGGGTGTTTATTTTATGGCTTAGCCTGATGTGTAAACTTTGATAGCTTGAAGATTCAAACCATTATGCAAATTATTAATTTGGTAACCAAGTCAAACGTGTTGGGAAAATACAATCCTTGTCTTTAAAAAAAAAAAAAAAATAGAGCCCTTCCCTTCCAAACAAGCTGACATTTACTTAATTACATTTCCCCAAAAAACATGCAAAGAAATTTCATCTGAACCCTCACCTTGTTTTGAATATATATTTATTAATACATGTTGATGTTCTGTTCTCCGACTCCCCAGAATGTCTTGCCTTTAAAAAGTTAATAAAAGCTCACAGTAAATAGTAAAAATGTCTTTTTATTTTAAAATCTTTCCTTTTTTTAGAAAAAGGGGGAAATACAGAAGAAATACTGCAGAAATTTCAAAAATAATCTAAAGTTCTATCTCAATAAAGTTTGTGATTATCTCCTTTTAAATTGCCTGTCTTTATTGTGAAGCATATGAAGAAAAATATGAAAACATGAAGAAAGGATGCAGGCATTGGTTATGTCTAGCCTAGAGAAAAAAAATGGGGGATGATATCAATATTCCATTATTTGAGAAGCTGCCACAAAGAAGAGGGGGTCAACTTATTCTCCAAAGCACCAGAGAGGAGGACAAGAAACAATGGATGGAAATTTATCAAAGAGAGAAGCAACCTGGAATTGAGGAGAAATTTTTTAACAGTGCGGACAATTAACCAGTGGAACAGCTTGACTTGTGGGAGGTTGTGGGTACTTCATCACTGGAGGTTTTAAAGAAGAGACTGGACAGCCACTTGCCTGAAATGATATAGGGTCTTTTGCTTGAGCAGGGGGTTGGACTAGAAGGCCTCCAAGGTCCCTTCCAGCTCTATTCTGGTTGACTACTGTATATTATACACATAGCTTCAGCAGAACTTAAAGATCTGGCTTGAGATGCACGGTGAAAAAGGATTGGAAGGGGAAAGGTAGGAGAAAAACAACTACTCAGTCAGAGATTCTCAACAATAATTATTCTTATATTGATGGCCAAGTGGAAGCAATTCAGGGAAATGAGAAGGTTGATGAAAATCACCCTTCACCGTACCTGGAGCAAAGTTTTTTTCTCACCATCTGCATCAGTTAAGCCTGTCACTATATACAAATAAAGTAAGAGTCTTGTTTGATGAAGGCACTGTTTCTCAACCATGGGAATTTTAATACTGTGGACTCTGGGACGTGAAGCCCAAACAACTTAATGTTGCTAAGGTTGGGAAACCTTGCAATAAGGTCTTCTAAAAGAGAAGATCATCTGAGTTTTTCTTTCCAACCTAGAAGTAAGGACACATTTCCTAACAGAACAGTCAACCAGCAGAACAGCTTACCTTCAGAAGTTATGGATGCTCCATCACTGGAGGTTTTCAAAGAGAGACTGGACAGCTTTTTGTCTGGAACAGTCCAGGGTCTGCTGCTTGGGCAAGGGGCTGGATTAGAAGACCTCCAAGGTCCTTTCCAACTGTGTTATTTTGTATTCTTTCAGAATCCTCCTCACAAAAACCTTTCCCTTACAAGGTTAGACTTGCTACTTAATCTACCCAATTACTAATCACCATAAAGGGCCCAAATCCTCGTTTCTTGCCATTTTGTGGTGGAAATTCACCAGTTCTCAGATAAACTTAGTACTATTAAAAAAAAAAAAAAAGTTTAGACATAGCTTCCCAGGTTCTCCTACTCAGAAAAGGAAGAGCTGGAAAATTAGAGGCCCAGTTGTGTATTTGTGATGGCCTCAGCCATTTTGCCTCACATCCCATCATCTGTAGCACTTCACAGCTCTTAAAAATAATCTCTGTTGGGAGAAATGTCCTTCTGGGTTCATTTCCAAGAGAGGAAAAAGACACTGGAATCATGGAAGTTGCTTGGAAAGAAGGTTTAACGGTTGACAGGATCACATGCCTTGGAGCCCTTGGGCGAAGAAAAAAGGGAAGAGGTGCTCAGAGTCACTGAGTTTTATACCCTCTCTGGTTTTGAACTTCCTGGGGCACAGGAAGAGTATCCTGATTGCTTGTTATCAGAAGTCATAGCTCGCTTTGTAGGTTGTCTGTGTGCTAAGTTTGGTTGAAACTTGCTGGGTGATGCAATGAACCGCAATTGAATGGCTTGAAGGGTGTAGATCTTTGTTATGTAGAATAGACTGGCTCAGACCTTCATGGCCCATTGACAAGGGTAGGGGGCTGAGTTTCTGCCTCTCTGAGTTTCTACTTCTCTTTCAGGGGAAATATTCTTCCTTTTTAATATATCCTAAAATATTTTATTTTTCTAGGAGAGGGATGGGTGCTAACTTCCTACAACCTCCCCCATTTTTTCCGAAAACATGTGAGTGGGACACACATGTTTTGTCAAAAGATTTTTAAATATGATCAGATCAGAGAGACTTGATGGCTGCTTTTAATTTTTCTGATGCAAAGGGGAAGGCATTGATAGAGTCAGCAGAAGGAGGATTCCTTCAGTGGCTCCCAAAAGGAGAGCTTTCAACCACGAAGGCCTGGGCAGCCAGGGCAAAAGTTCTGGAAAGCAATTTACAGTATCCATTTTTCTATGCCAATTCATTTCAGATGTCAGGCATCATCTTCTGTGAGCTTCCAGTCAGGTTTTAGGGGAAATATTCTGCCTTTTTAATCTATCCTAAAATATTTCATTTTTCGAGAAGAGGGGTGGGTGCTAACTTCCTACACCCACCTACACCTACACCCTAAATGCCACAAGTTTGGTGATCCCTTCCCTATAGGAATAATTTGGGGGTTCTTTTCCTTCCCAGCACAACTTTCTCTCCTGTTTTGAAAAAGCTGAAACTTATTCAACAATACAAATTCTGCAAAGGCGTTTGGAGCGACGGTGCTTTTGATAATTGGGCTAACATTACCCCCTACTGGCAAAGTGAAGAACTACAGGCATAAATATGAAGTGCCGTAAAGATATATTTATATTGATTGTTTATTTATATATACGTGTATTAAAAATGCAAAGCCCTCCCTTGGGGAGGGATAGCGGCTGCATTCATGCAAAGTGAAGATTCTGTTTATTTGTTTGTAATTTTGTGGTTTAATACCACTAAAGTTATCTAAAGCCGGGCTCTTTTCCTGGTTTAATGTACTGTATGGTTGAGTCATTTAATAACCAGTGAAATGGCTACAGCCACAGTAACTAGAAATTACTAGTAATTAACCCTGGATGATTCTTGATATGTAATTGACCAGTGATTGATTTGCTTTTGAGGATCAGCCTGTATTTGAGATTACTCCCTAGAGCAGGGATTTCCAACCTTGGCAACTTTAAGACTTGTGGACTTCAACTCCCAGAATTCTTTGCAAAGCTGGCTGAGGAACACTGGGAATTGAAGTCCACAAGTCTTAAAGTTGCCAAGGTTGGAGACCCCTGCCACAGAGTACTTGACAAAATAAAAGATTTGGGAGGGACCTTAGAGGTCTTCTAGTCCAACCCCCTGCTCAAGCAGGAGACTTTTCCATTTTAGACAAATGGCTGTCCATTTTTTTCTTAAAATCCTCCAATGGTGGAGCACCCACAACTTCTGAAGACAAGTTATTCCACTAGTAGTGGATCATTCTTACTGTCAGGAAATTTCTCCTGAGTTCTAGGTTGCTTCTTTCTTGGTTCAGTTTCCATCCGTTGCTTTTGGTCTTGCCTTCTGGTGCCTCAGCAAATAGTTGACCCAGTCTTTTTTGTGGCAGCCCCTCAAATATTGGAACACTGCTATCATGTCGCTCCTAGTTCTTCTTTTCACTAGACAATGCTTCTCAATCTCAGCAGCTTGAAGATATGTGGACTTTAACTCCCAGAATTCCCATGCAGGCTGTGGAATTCTGGGAGTTGAAGTCCACATATCTTCAAACTGCTGAGGTTGAGAAACACTGACCTAAGAACTCAAACCTGCAATCAATCTTGGTCATCACCCTCATTTAGCTTCTTGATTGATATCTAGATGTGGGTTTCAAAAGTCTGTACAGCCCTAATTCTCTAGGGCTGCCTTATGCAATCCGGCAAGAGAAGAGATGAACAGCAGGGTTATTTCATCTTCCTGGCAAAGATTTTTTTTTTACTCTTCACTACTGTCATATCTGTTGGAAGAATTATCCATCTGGTTCAGTTCCCAGCCAGGAGAAAGACACTGGAAACATGGAAGCTGATTGGAAAGAAGGTTTAATGATGAAGCAGAACCACATGTGGCTCTGAGCAAGTGACCACATGTAGTTGAGAGTGGGAGGGGGGGTTATACCTTCTCTTGGGCTTTGCACTTGAGCTTCCTGTTCCTGTGCAAGAACATGTATTCTATTAGCTGTTGTAGGGGTTATGTAGGGGTTATAGCTGGCTCTATAGGTTGTCTGAGCTTCCAGATTTGGTTGAAGTTTGCTGGGAAGTGATGCAATGAAGAAAATACCCTTAGGAGATTGTGCAATGTAGTGAGCTCTGTGTCTTTGGCTAAATAGTAGTGGGTTAATCCTATTATGTCCTGAAGAATAATCCCATCATCATGGAGCTGAAGGTCTTTTGTTTTGTAGATAGGCTGGCCCAGTCTTTCTTAATGGGCACAAAATATCTGCTGGCAGCAGGGAGCTGGAGCTCTGAGTTTCTGTCTCCCTTAAGATTTTTTATTTCCCTTTTAGGGGAAATATTTTATCTTGCCTTTTTAAATATTTCTCAAAATATTTTATTCTTCCAGGAATAAAACGTGGCTTCCCACATATCTATGGCTATTTTATGGGGCTAATTGAACAGTTTTCATCCCAGCTGGTTGTCTTTAGGAATTGCTCCTTAAAACAAACACCTGAGTTTGCCTCTACTGTCCCAACAACCTTTCCTTCGATGCTGTGTCTGTATAGAACAGTCTATATGATTGGGTTCATATTTGTCACTCACTGATTTCCTTCCTTGCTAAAAACTTAAAAGAGTTTTTAAATAGGTCAATGATAGCATTGATAGTAATAATACCTAACTGTGCTTCAGTCCTAAACAAATAATAAAAGTTATCCATGTTTAAGAACAAATAATCTGCAGGATGAAACACCCTTCTTCAGTCCATTTTAAGTCTTTAATAGGGCACTTTTCTAGTGATGTCACAGAGATATGCAACATCAGAAGAAAGGTAAGGAAAGGTAAGGTAAGGTAAGGTAAGGTAAGGAAAGGAAAGGAAAGGAAAGGAAAGGAAAGGAAAGGAAAGGAAAGGAAAGGAAAGGAAAGGAAA
>BLBF01000049.1:6931164-6953927 GCA_015471245.1 Laticauda colubrina
AAGGAAAGGAAAGGAAAGGAAAGGAAAGGAAAGGAAAGGAAAGGAAAAAGAAAGGAAGGAAGGAGGGAGGGAGGGAGAGTGGGGAGAGAGGAAGGAAGGAAAGAAGGAAGGCCTGCTGTTGCATAGCAATAAAAAAAAGAAAAGGGGGAGAGAAAAAAGTACAATAACAAAGAAGAGAGAAAGAGAAACAAAAGTCAAGAAATAAGTTACTTCTGCACTTCTTTTCGATAGATTTTTATACTTTTTATTTTTCCTGGCTTCTTGCATGGTCCATAAATCCGTTCAACCCCTTTATTTAATCCACTTCTTTTCCAATCTTCAGATCCATAAATCAGTGTTTCATTTGTTTCTTCCTTCAGCAAAAAGTTCATGAAAGGTTTCCAGACTTTCAAAGAAATGGAAGATAAAGTCCTCTTTCCAATGACCTGACTTTATTTCATTTTAATTGTGTAAGACACAGGTCTTAAAGAGAAAGCCGTAAATCCACTTCTGTTTCAAGTTAAATTGTGTTCTGTTGGCTTCACCGAAGCATCACTGCAATTTTCATGTCAGAAGTTTCTGATTTAGCCCATTGAACATAGATCTCTCTCATTGTTGCAATTTTGAGCCAGGTACCATCTATTCTAAACCTGAACATATACCTCTTTATGTTGGGGTCATAGCTGGCTCTATAGGTTGTCTGAGCTACCAGATTGCCTGAGCTCTACAGCAGTTTTATTTAACTAATTGCTTCATTAAATGTATCTCTTATAGTTTTAATGTTCTATATGGCATTTTGGCCAGGTGGGCGCCCCAGGAGTTTAATAATTATTATATTAATAATCACTAATAATCACAAGTAAATAAATTTCCTTCTATATTTGAAGCATAACAGCAGCTGGTATGCAAGATGAAGTTTGAAATCTGTAATGGATCTTTTGTATATTGGTATTATCTCTTCTAGCAATTCCAGGAAGGATCTCTGGAGTTAAGATGACTGTCAGAGAAGAACAAAGAAAGATGAATTAGGGGACTGGAGACTAAAACATATGAAGAATAGTTGCAGGAATTGGATAAGTCTAGTTTGATGAAAAGAAGGACTAGGGGTGACACGACAGCAATACTCCAACATTGAAGGGGCTGCCACAAAGAGTCAACCTATTCTCCAAAGCACCTGAAGGCAGGACAAGCATGGACTGGAACCAATCAAGGAGAGACCCAACCAGGAACTAAGGAGAAATTTCCTGACATTGAAAACAATCAGTGAAACTACTTGCCTCTAGAAGTTGTGGGAGCTCCATCCCTGGAGGTTTTTAAGAAGAGATTGGACAACCATTTGTCTGAAATGGTATAGGGTCTCCTGATTGAGCAAGGGCTTAGACTAGAAGATGTCTCAGGTCCCTTTCCACTCTGTTATTCTTTCTGCATATTCCCCAACTGAAATTCTTGCGAGATACCAACCAAGTTTTCTGCTTCTGCAGAACAATAATTACTAAAAACCATTTAATGCCACATGTGTAACTCAACAACCACTTCATCAGCAGCTGGAGTTTTGTTGTTGTTGTTGTTGTTGTTGTTTTTTAATGAGCAAGGTGAGAAGAGCTTTACAAGCATCTTTTCCCTGAAAGAAATTTCAAGAGATAGGTTGGTTCACATTTCAGCTTTCTGGTTGTTTCTAACAAGCAACCCAAAATGCTATCTCACCTTCCCACTAGAATCTCTTCTGGGCACATTTTAGATGTGACATTGGTGAATTGTAACACGGCTAAAAGACCGCAAGTAAGATCATCAGAGGGCTGGAAGGAAGATCTGATGAAGAACAGAAACATTACATAAATATTTATCCAGTTTTGGTCTTCACAATATAAAAAAGATGTTGAGACACTAGGAAGAATCCAGAGAAGAGCAACAAAGATTATTAGGGGACTGGAGACTAAAACATATAAAGAACGATTGCTGGAATTGGATATGTCTTGTTAGATGAAAAGAACTGGGGGGGGTGGGGTGTGACATAATAGCAGTGCTCCAAATATCCCAGGGAATGCCACAGAAAAGAGGGAATCAAGCTATTCTCCAAAGCACCTGAGGGCAGGACAAGAAGCAGTGGGTGGAAACAATCAACAATTAATCAGTGGAACAACTTGCCTCCAGAAGTTCTAAATGCTCCAACACTGAGTATTTAGTGCTTAAAAACATTTGAGTTATTAAGAGATTTGACAATCATGTCTGAAATGGTACAGGGTTTCCTGCCTGGACCTCTCTCACTGTTGACAGAATAAGAGAGTTGGAAGCAACCTTGGAGGTCTTCTAGTCCAACCCCCACCACCACCACCCTCAAGCATTTCAGACAGATGGTTGTCCAATCTCTTCTTAAAAACATTGTGTTGGTCAAATTGTTCTCACTGTCAGGAAATTTCTCCTTAGTTCTAGATTTGTTCTAATCAAGGACATTTCCTGACAGTGAGAACAATTAGATCCAACACTGGATGTTTTTAAGAAGAGATTGGACAACCACCTGTCTGAAATTAATTAGCTCCAACTTCTCTCCTTGCTTAGCTTCCATCCATTGCTTCTTGTCCAGGTGCTTTGGAAAATAGGTTGACCCTGTCTTCTTTGTGGCAGACCCTCAAATATCGGCAGACTGCTATCATGTCAACCCTGTCTTTCTTTTTTTCTTCAACCCTGTCAATCATGTCTTTCTTTTCATTAACTAGACATAATTCCTGCAACCATTTTTCATGTTTTAGCCTCCACTCCCCTAGTTGCTGCACTCTTTCTAGTCTCAACATCTTTTATTACATCGTGGCAACCAAAACTGAATGCTGTATTTCTCGTCTTACCAAGGCATTATAAAGTGGTGTTAACACTTCACGTGATCTTGATTCCACTCCTCTATTAGGAATGTGCTGGCTTTTTTGGCAGCTGCAGCACACCATTGGCTCTTATTTACTAGGAGTCCAAGATCCCTCATGCTATTATTACTGTTGAGCCAGGTACCACCTATTCTATACTTGTGCATTTGATTTTTCTTGCCTAAATATATAACCTTCTCTACGCTTAATTTTGTTAGATATTGAAATATAGGAAAATAAGTTCAAGATGTTAAAATTTAGGGATGTTATTGCCGAGGTGTTTTTTGAGTGCAGTGTTTGTAATCCCACAAAAACCAAACTCTTTCTATTCCAATTTTTAAAATCAATCTTACTGAAGTAAGTAAAAGTCTAAAAACTTAAAACCTGGATGTTTTTTTTTTAATATTTATATCCTGCCCCCCTTTTTTTTTTACAAATAACTTGAGGCAGCAAGCATACCTTCCTCCTCCCATTTTCTCCACAACCACCACTCTATGAGATGTTGATTGAGAGAATGACTGGACAAGGTCACCCAATTGGCTTTCATAACTAAGGTGGGATTAGAAGTCACGGTCTCCCAGATTTTAGCTTGCTGCATTAACCATTAGATCTATAGACCTGGGTCCGTATAATATCAAACTGGATATTAGGTATTTATCCTGTTCTACAAGTTTACAGAGGTTGACATGATACTTATCTATCCTCTGATGAGTTTGAGTGAGGAACAATTGTTCATAGCAATTCATTCATTTGAGAATGAATCAGAATTGTAACCCAACCAAATTCACTAATTGCAATAGGCGAGAAAGACAGAGAGAGAGAGAGAGAGAGGGAGGGAGGGAGGGAGGGAGGGAGGGAGGGAGGAAGGAAGGAAGGAAGGAAGGAAGGAGAGGGAGGGAGGGAGGGAAGGAAGGAAGGAAGGAAGGAAGGAAAGAAAGAAAAAGAGAGAAAGGAAAGAAAAGAAAGGAAGGAAAGAAAGAAAGAAAGAAAGAAAGAAAGAAAGAAAGAAAGAAAGAAAGAAAGTAAGAAAGAAAGAAAGAAAGAAAGAAAGAAAGAAAGAAAGAAAGAAAGAAAGAAAGAAAGAAAGAAAGAAAGAAAGAAAGAAAGAAAGAAAGAATGAATCTCAACACAGAACTCTGTGAAATAAGCCTAACGTTCTGATCCAGGAATTTCTTGGACTGGGGTACTCTATTCTCCCACACTTTGATTTTTCCAAATTTCTACAGACTGTCAACATATTATTTACTATTAGCAATGTCCAAGGGTGTTGAAAACTCGAGAGCAATCATTTGGAATGCTGTCAACCACGTTCTAACCACTAAGTCATGCTGCCTGAAGCATAGATGCAAAAGGAACTGGGCAAAGTACATGTTGGAAGGTTTACACCAGCAGTTGCCAACCGGTGGGCCTGAGAAAATTTTAGTGGGCCACAGCGAAATCTCACCCCCAGAGCACCCCCCCAAAGCAATTAATCCAGGCTGTACAGAGAAACACAAGGCTGCTCAGCCCACATGACCCGTGGGAACCCTCTCTGCCCACTCACTCCTTACCCAGCAAACTTGCCTGCTAAGTTGCTATTTTTCCTTTTTCTGATCAGCATCTGTTCTGCTGTGCCGGGAAATTTAGATTAGCTAGGAAGCAGGAAATGGTTGGATTTCTTGCTTTCTAGCTAAGCACAGCCAAACCTCCCTTTGGACTGAAGGTTTGCTTGCAAGCAAATTCAATGCAAACTCAAGGCAATCAAATTTGAGAGACTGAGCTAGCTGATGGCAGATAGACAGATCACTGAATGATTCTGTGAGCAACTCAAACCTGCCTGCTTTGCCTGATTTTGGATAAAAGTTGCCTTTTTAATTTTAAAAAAATCAATATTTACATACATAGTGTGTTGTGAGTTAATTTTATGAGTTTGCCAGCAAATTTTATGTGAGACTGAGCTAGCTAATGGCAGATAGATAGATTTCTGAATGAATCTGTGATTCTGTGAGCAACTCAATCTGCCTGCCTGCTTTGCCTGATTTTGGGTAAAAGTTGCTCTTTTTTAAAATAAAAAAAATCACTATTTATATAAATATTTATAATATGCCCAGCCAGTCACATGACCAAGGCGCACCCATAAATTAGGCCACACCCACAGAACCAGTTAGTTGTCCCTGGTATGTAAAATTATGAGTTTGGTGGTCCCTGAGGTCCAAAAGGTTGGCGACCCCTCGTTTACACAACTGGTAAATTTTTTTATCCCACGTGCAGATGTTTCCTCAGTGCAGTTTGCATTTGTATTTAGGCGCAGGGCTGGCTCTCAAGCTGTGCTTTTTATATACTGCTCAAAAAAAGTAGTGGTGTTCTTCTAGAAATTTGTGTAGTGATTAAAAAAAAAAAAAGGTAGGTTTTAAATAAATCCAGAGATGAAAAATAGTTTATAGATCAAAAATACATAGTCAGATACAGATAAATTTGTTTTTAATAAAGGAGTTAATTTTCTTTCAATCCTATATAAAACAATAGCAATTAAAAACTTCATTTTTGAAAGTAAAATATTTACATATGAACAAGGGACTGTGCAAAATTTACATAAAAAAAATGGAAAGACAGGATTTCTCTTTTTTTCCCTAAAAGACAAATAAAAAGGTGTAACAGTTTGTTGGATGTTGATAAAAAATACTGATCAGCATTCAGTTCTATACACACACACACACACACACACACACACACACACACACACACACACAAAGAATAAAAGGTTCAAATGCACTGGAAACTCTCCTTGCACAAGGCTCTGTTCAAATCAATGCCAGTTTGTGCACAGCAAACCTTCATTCCAATAGGATTTGCACAAGAAGAGTTCCCAGTCGCCTCTGCCCTTGAAAACCTAACATGAGAGTTCACACAAAGAAAACCGACATATTTACAGTCATAAAAGTACTATCAATAGACAATTTAATACAATAACCTCTGAAAATATAAAGAACCAATTAGTATATTTGTAATAAAAAAATAGGTAGAAACAGGGGAATTTTGCTCTGGACATCTTTAAAGTAAGCCCATAAGCTTTGCATACAGTCTTTTAGCAAAATAATTATAGTTTACATAGCCATTTTTTTAATGTTATGTGCCAAAAATTATGTACAATTACTGACAAAATACACCAACCATTTTTTCAACACTTGATTTCACACTGAGAAAACTGCCTTTTTTGATGATTCCTCTCAACTCTGATTTTTTTAATTATCTAAGCTTTTACTTTCGCTAAAAAACACAGTGCAAGTAAAATATATTTATGCTGAAAAGGTTTTTTTTTTCTTTTTTCTTTTTTTGTTTTAAACTTTACAGCTTTACAAACTATAGCAAATAAATGCATTTCTTTTTTTCCTTTTTTTAATTTTTTTTTTACAGATGCTGATAAAAACATTCAGAAGAAACTCCCCTTTGTTGAGTCTTCAGAGTTGGGGTAGGGTGCCTCTAATAAGCGAAAAATAACAAGATTAAAAAAGGAATTTTGAGGTTACGCTTAAAAATTAAATGTCATGTAGAATTTGAACCATCTCAGGCAGGAAGGAAAAGATAAATATTTATTAAAATCAATTTATTTCGCTAACTGACTTCCTTTAAAAGCTAAAGTAAAATGAGGTCACCTGCTGTAGGCATATACACACATATATGCCTAGATGATTTCAGTTAAAGTACAATTGAAATAAAATGCACAATTAATGTTGAATTGCTACAGGATCGTCCGACACAGAGTAGCTGGTTATTTGCTAATGGTTCCCTCAGTCTCTATAATATGGCTTGTTTGACAAGAAGGCCACTCAAAGAGATGAGTTAAACTTTCAACTGTCCGCATATTGTCTCCTTTAGGCCTTTCCACGTCTCCTGACTGTCAGAGAAAGGGATCTCTCTCACACACACATCAAAAGGGTTAATGATCAATGGGAATAGAAAACGGCTCCTTGCCAAGAATTGGCTGTCTCAGGGCGGTGGCTGTTGATGGGGTGTGTGTGTTCTGATTTGGATTTAAAACAATATCCCATAGGCTTGTTACAAAAAAGGCGTAATCTGCAAATATATATAAAAAGTATCCCCAGGGTCTTCTTTTTGCCAAAAAATACCTTGATCTTCTCCTCCGCTTCTATTTAAGGAATGCTTTATAGAGCAATAATGAATGGCTTGTCTCTCGCTCATTTTCTAAACAAAATATCAGGTCCCTGAGGTTCACCCGCGTTATCCTTTGCCGTGTAAACTGTCTGGTTGATCCGATTCCGGAGCATCCTGGTACTGCTACACTCGGACTGGATCCCTGAGGGATGGGGAAAAAGAGAAAGAGAGAAAAGGATGTTTTTAAATCCTTCAAGCAGAATCCCCTTGGCAAACTTGAGTACAGGCAGTCCTTGACTTACAACAGTTCACTTAGGATTCCATTCGAAGTTACGACAGCCCTGGAGAAAAAATGATCGTCGACCAGTTTTTTTCACACTTATGACAACCGACTTGACAACTCATAAAATATTTCTATGGTCTTTTTCGAGTTGCCAACAGAAAGGGAGCAGTGAGGCAGCTTGCAAATCAAAACTGCATTCCATAAATGTTTTCAAAGATATTAACTAGGTGACTGAAGTTTCTGCTGTGCAAAATTCTAACTTGGAGAACATGTTTGATGACTCTTGGCTATGGATGTGTCCCATTGGAGAATATGAATTACAATATACCCAGAGGGTGAGGGAAAATCAGGGTCAAGGGTGATAATGAATTATGTGACTCAAAGTAGGCTACACCTAGACAGTGCCAGACATTTTAATTCCCAATAAATCCTTTTGAAGTTTTGAAAATTTGGCTCGAGACTCGTGATTTAAATGGGGGTAACTGCTGGAATCCTGACACGACACATATTTATGAGGATTGGAGTTGGCAACCCTGAAGCTGGCCTGGCTGAGGCCATTTTGAGACTTCAGTGCTGACACACTAGAGGGATAGGGAGGAGGGGGGGATAGAGATAGGTAGGGTGTTGTTGTCAAAACAAAATACTTTTTTTGGGAACCAAGGACATTCCTGCAGTTGCTCGGAAGGAGGGGACTAAAGTCACCTAGCAACTGGACAGCAGCCCGACTGGACCATGGGACTGATTGTTTTGAGAAAGTGATTTTTTTTTACTTTTAATTAGGTGAAAAACCACAGGAATAATCAGAATCGGTTTTCACCAGCCTCTGCCAATATGACATATCCAATAAACTTATTCTTTGAGGAATCTACCTGATTCAGAGTTTTGTTTGCTACGGGTGTGTTACTTGGAACCCTGACAGGAGTTTTCCAGTGTCATGTGATCCCCTTTGGTGACCTTCTGAAAAGGCATATTTACTTAACAACCGTGTTACGAACTTATCAACGGCGGCAATTTACTTAACCACTGTAGCAAGAAAGTTCGCAAAACGGGGCAAAACTGTCTTAAAGGCTATCTCGCTTACAAATGGAAATTTGGGGCTTGATTGTGATAGTAAGTCGAAGGCTACTTGAGGTCCTCAATGAAGATGGAAATCCACCCATTTACCATTCTTGCTGCCCTGCAAAAGGGGCATTTAAAAGCATGCTGCCCCCAACCTGGAGTCACTCTGAATCTTCATGGACACAGACTTCAGAGGATAATTAGGACTGCAGAAAAAACAATTACTAGCAACCTGCCTTCCATTGAGGACCTGTATTCTGCACAAGTCAAAAAGAGGGCTGTGAAAATATTTACAGACCCCTCAGATCCCGGACATAAACTATTTCAACTCCTTCCCTCAAAACGATGCTATAGAGCATTGCACACCAGAACAACTAGACACAAGGACAGTTTTTTCCCTGAAAGCCATCACTCTGCTAAACAAATAATTCTCTCAACACTGTTCAACTATTTACACAGTATACACTACTATTACGATTAATCTTCTCATCACTCCTTCCCCCCATCCCCTCCCACTTGTGACTGTATGACCATAACTTTGTTGCTGGTATCCTTACGATTTGTATTGACTGTTTCCTAGTATGATTTGATTGCTTATTGTACCCTATGACTATCATTAAATGTCGTACCTTTTGATTCTTGACTCGACAAATGTATCTTTTCTTTTATGTACACTGAGAGCATTTGCACCAAGATAAATTCCTTGTGTGCCCAATCACACTTGGCCAATAAAGAATTCTATTCTATTCTATTCTATTCTATTCTATTCTATTCTATTCTATTCTGTTTCTATTGTTATTCCATATATTCTATTCTATTCTATTCAATAGCCTTGAGCTGTATGCTGTGGCTTTATTCCATCTCCTTTTTTGCCATCCAAGTAACAGTCCTCACTACAGCTTACAATTGTGGGCTTCCATGGGTCAATTGTGTGCTGCATGAATAATTCCCTTCTTTTAATATTGAATAAGCCCTGCTCTTGATTTTCTTTCTCATGCACCTTATTTATTTATTTACCAAATTTAGAGGCAGCTCTTCTCGCTCACAGTTTTCTCCAAGTTCCCTATGATTTTATACACCTTGATTATGTAATTCCTCACCTTTCCACCTACAGGTCGTCCTCGACTTACAACCATTTGTTTAGTGGCCATTCAAAGTTACAGCAGCACTGAGAAAAAAGTGATTTATGACCTTTTTTTGCACAGTGACAACCTTTGCAGCATCCCCGGGGTCACCTGATCAAATTTCAGGCGCTTGGCAACTGGTTTATGTTTATGATGGTTGTAGTGTCCAAAGATCATGTGATTTCCCTTTTGCGACCTTCTGACAAGCGAAATCAATGGGGAAGCCAGATTCACTTAACAACTGGGTTACTAATTGATCAACTGCAATGTTTCACTTAACACCTGCGGTAAGAAAGGTCGTAAAACGGGCAAAACTCACTTAACAAATTATTTACTTAGCAACAGAAATTTTAGACTCAACTGAGGTCGTAAGTTGAGGTCTATCTGGATAAGAATCCGAAATTTTCTGGCTTTTTCTCAAAGGGAATGCTTTTTAAGCATCATGATTTTTTTCAGTTATCTGTTTACTCTAGACCATCTGGATTTAATCTACTTCCATTTCATTAATCATATAGTGTTCTTTACATGTATCTGCACAGTACAGGTGGTCCTTGACTTACAGCCACAATTCAGGCAAAACTTTTGGTTTCTAAGTGAGGCAGCTGTCCCTTGAAAAAACACCTTTGGGACAACCATGACCTGGATGACTGAGAATCTCCATAGACAAGGAAAGCAGTTAAATGAGTTGTACCTCATTTTACTTTCTTGGCACAGCTGTAAAATGAATCATACAGTTAAGTAAACATTGTAAACATACAAGTAAACAATGTAAACATTGACTTTGTTCATTGGAAATCAGCTGGGATGGTTAGAAATGGTGATTACATGACTTCAGGACACTGTATAAATCCGTGGTGAGATTCAAATAATTTAACAACTGGTTCTCTGCCCTAATGATTTCTTCCAACAGCCAGTTCACCAAACTGAATGCAGCACTCTAGGTGTGGTCTTATTAAGTTAACAACCAGTTCTCCCAAACTGGTGTGAACTAGCTGAATCCCACCACTGGGATAAATGCCAGTTGCCAAGTACCTGAAATTTGATCAGATGACTGTGAGAATGTTGCAATGGTTGTAAGCATGAAAACCTGTCATAGGTCTTTTTTTTTCAGTGATGTTTTAATTTCAAACAGTCACTAAGCAAATGATTGTAAATCAAGGACTACCTGTATAGACTTCTACAATTACATTACTTTAAAAAGTATCTTTACTAATCTCTGATTACTAATCTGCAATGTTTCACCACGGCATGTTTTGATTCTGGTGAGCATTCATACATCTACACACAGTATTTTATTAAAACACAGATACCATATAAAGAACAGTTCTCTCTCATATTCAAGCATGGCAAAGTTCCTAAAGTTTGCTATTACAGACACCTGAAAGTACCTTTGTATATTAACTTTCTGTATAATTAAAGACAAAGGAGAGTGGGGTTCGTATAATAACATCACAGATATAGAAGTCCTAGCTTTACATCCTAATCAAGTCAGTTCAGGTTACATTTTTTATTTAACTCTGTTGAGATATTGGCTTTTCTGGAATCAGACTTTTAACAATTCAGAAATTGTCCAATTAAATGTTTGTCACTGCACCAAAGCAAAAGAAACAACCCAAAAAAACATTCCTCAAGGATAGGAGTGACTTATTAGTAGAAAATAAAAAGAGGATGGCAGAGTTTCTTCATTCCTATGAAAATATATGGAGACAGTAAATATCTGTAACCAGCAGGTGGCACATAAAAACCAAAAAACTAATTTCTATTTGACTTTTAAAAAGTGTGGGAGTTAAAGATACTTAGAAGTAAAAACTTTTGAGTTTACGCATTGTGAAAATACTAGGGCTCTTAAAATATCCAGTAAAAATCAGGAGGAACAAGGCTAAAAAAACTAGGACTGATATGACTTGTGGACTTCAACTCCCATGCTGGCTTAGGAATTCTGGGAGTTGAAGTCCACAAGTCATAACGGGGCCATAGTTCCCATCCCCTGGACTAGTGAAACTGAGAACTGGTGGGACATTTCTCTTGTCTGGAATAGAAGTGAAAGGAACAGCATGTTCAAAATGAACACAAGCAATAAAAATCAGGATGGGCTTACACTGCCTTTTTAAGAATAAACACATCTCCACAGAAATCCAAAGGAGTGACCTGGGTGATACTGTTGAGAGACCATCTGTTTAAAATAAGGGCAAGATGAAATTAAAAGCAGTCTGTAAACTATTATTGTTTTTGCCACCATCCAAGCAAGAAGGTGAGATTGGCTTTCTTAAAAGCAATCTACATATCTTTTCAAAATGGTATGATGCAACAAAGATGGGAAACTGTGGAGCTTAGTTGTTTAGCTCAACTAAATAATATCGTCAGTATGAAGGTAGAGTAGGATTTAATCTCCGTTTATCTATTTACAATGAAACAGAAAACAGTACCCTAATTAAGGAACTATCAAGAAGAAAGCCACATCCCTACCAAAACTACCAATGCAAGGTGCTGTATATGAACAGAAAGCAAACCCTACACTCACTCACACTGATGATGTTACCTAGTTGCAAGCTCAGGAAGCATCAAGGACTCCATAGTTCAACCCTGAGCTACAGATATTCTATTTGATTGGATTGACGGGAAACTCTAGCTATCCCAACATATATTGGGGTAAAAACCCTACCAAGTATATCCTCCTATGACATTCCTAACTTGTTTTCATTGCCACTTTTTCCTTCTTAAAGTAGAAGACAGAAGGGAATCAATTATTCTAATTTAGGTTTAACCATAGAGATGCCTTACTAGATTAAGTGGAAGTACCAAATGTGCTTTTTCAAAAGGCAACTGGGCTTTCTTGGTTTTTCCTTGAAGATGTTTCAGATTGAAGGAGCTTCTCAGAAGATTAGCAAAACATCTTCAGCAAAAAACAAAGTAACTCCAGTTGCCTCTTGAAAAAGCACCTTTATGACAACCATAACCTGGATGGCTGAAAATCTCCAAAGACACGAAATGGAAAGAATCCTGAAGAAATGACTGTATAATGCTGGAATTCTGAATTTCACAAGAAAGTATAAGATCATACTTTGGACTTTTTTTTAAAAAAAGGCAGTTTTTTAATAAACTCAGAGCAACGATTAGTAGGATTCAATGGCAGGAAAAACTAATGGAATGAATTAAATATTGGTGGAGTTTCCAAAACTGCAAACCTTTTTAATAAAGAAAAATGCAGACAGAAAAGAAGCCAACATCCTTACATAAGTAAGTTAGTGACAATCTCAAAGAATATGTGGAAGGAAGAAACAGGTAACTAAGAGATTACATATAGGTGGATTTCTTGTGCAGAGATGTGTTAAATGGGAAAGCAAATAATTCAAGATGGCTTTCGCAAAGGATGCTAAGAACCTCTGCTTTAAAAAAAACCAGATTTGTTCAGAAGAACAAAAATCACAAAATCAACTGCTCAGTAAGCATGGCAAAAGGATGGATGATCAAGACAAGACAGGTAACCTTCGACTTACAACCATTTGGGTTCATTTATGGTCATAAGTCAAGGAGTACCTGCATTCACTCCTATTGTAGCTTGGTCTTCTCTGAGAACATAACTCTTTCACTTAGTAATTATTCTTCGCCATCCATTCTTTTGCCCTTCTAAATCCATGTTTCTTTGATCTGTATTAGAGGTGTCATTTTAGCTTCCTTGCTTCTAACGCTGGACTAGAATTGATATAATTCCACCTCATTTTTTTTCCCTGAACTGACTTATAGCAATAATTATAAAATACTGTTCAGTCATCCTTTACCTGAAATTATCTACCTCATGCCAAGACTTACCTCCTGCAGACAACAATCATATTGAGAAAACCATAATCTGCAGAAACCTGGTAGCATCTGAGGGATATCAGCAGGAATGAGTTTTATCCAGAGCAGTTGAATGGTTCAGAGAACACCTAGATGTGGCTAGGTTTTTTCCTAAACCTGTTTCGGGGGGACTCTGAAAAAAACTTGTAGTTCAAGTTACTTCACCTTACTGCCTTTCAAAAAAATATCTTTCCTAGCCTGTCTTCAGTTATCGGTTAATTTTCGCCAGCAAAGGACAGATTGGTGGACAGTTTTTTTTTTAAGAAAAGTTTACATCTCAATTTTAAAACAGAAAGAGAAAAGTAAATGGAAGGCAATCTGTTAAAAAGAAAGGAGAAAATCTTTGAGAAACTTGGGTAAGCATTGAGATATGTAGACCAAAATATCTCAAGGCCTCACCAGATTTCCCCTGCTTAGCAGGAAATTTTGGACTCAGTTAAAACAAAATGGCAGATTTTGCACCTGGAATGAATCTGAGAACAGCCATGCTGGATTAGGCCAAAATTCAATTTAAACCCGCACTTTTGAGGAGCTACCACAGAGAGGAAGGGTCAAGCTATTTTCTAAAGCAGTGGTCACCAACCGGTCGGCCATGAGAAAATTTTGGAGGGCCACAGAGAAATCTCACCCCCAGAATACCCCCCCCCAAAGCAATTAATCCAGGCTGCACAGAAACATAAGGCTGCGCCACCCACGTGGCCCATGGGAACCCTCCCCGCCCACTCACTCCTTACCCAACAAACTTGCCTGCTAACATCATCTGTTTTGCTGTGTTGGGAGATTTAGATTAGCTAGGAAGCAGGAAATGGTTGGATTTCTTGCTTTCTAGCTAAGCACAGCCGAACCTCCCTTAGGACTGAAGGTTTGCTTGCAAGCAAATTCACGGCAAGCAAATTTGAGAGACTGAGCTAGCTGATGGCAGATAGATAGATCACTGAATGACTCTGTGAGCAACTCAATCTGCCTGCCTGATTTTGGGTAAAAGTTGCTCTTCAATATTTACATGCATGGTGTGTTGTGAGTTAATTTTGTGAGTTTGCTTGCAAGCAAATCTTATGTAACATACTGAGCTAGCCAATGGCAAATAGATAGATCTCTGAATGAATCTGTGATTCTGTGAGCAATTCAATCTGCCTGCCTACTTCGCCTGATTTGGGGTAAAGTTGCTCTTTTTTAAAATAAAAAAAATCAATATTTATATAAATATTTATAATATTTACATACAAACCATACCCAGCCAGTCACATGACCACCAAGCCACACCCACAAATTAGGCCATGTGCACAGAAACGGTTAGTGATCCCTGGGATCTAAAATTATGAGTTTGGTGGTCCCTGAAGTCCAAAGGGTTGGTGACCCCTGTTCTAAAGCACCCGAAGGCCAAACGAGGAATAATGGATGGAAACTGAACAAGGAGAGATTTAACCTGGAAATAAGGGGAAATTTTCTGACAGTGAGAACAAACAATCAATGGAACAGAAGTTGCCTTAAGAAGTTGTGGGAGCTTCATCACTTGAGACTTTCAAGAAGAAATTGGACTGCCATCTGTCAAAAATGGTGTAGGGTCTCCTACTTGGGCAGGGGGTTGGCCCAGTTGACCTACAAGGTCCCTTCCAACTCTGTTAATCTGTTAATATGAGCCAAGCAAAGATGCCTGAAGTACAGATAGTCCTCAACTTAACAACAGTTCATTTAGTGACTGTTCGAAGTTATAATGGCTCTGAAAAAAGTGACTTTTGACCTTTTTTCGCATTATGTCCATTACGGCAGTCCCATGGACTGATGAAAAAAATTCAGACGCTTGGCAACTGACTCATATGCACAATGGCTGCTGAGTCCTGAGGTCATGTGATCCCCTTTTGCCACCTTCTGACGAGCAAAGTCAGTGGGAAAGATAGATTCACTTAAGAACTCTGTTACTAAGTTAACAACTGAAGTAATTCATTTAACAAACATGGCCATAAAGGTCATAAAATGAGGCAAAATTTATTTAACAAATTTCTCACTTACCTGTATAAATTACAAGGTTTACACAAGATGAATACAAGATATGGAATTGGAATCTAGAATCTAGCTTGCATAGAACAATTTGAACATACCTGAGGTAAAACCTGACCTAAAATGTGTCAAGACCTATCAATATTGCCTTTACTGTCTGCAGGGAATGTCACATATGATGTGGGCATACTAAGGTACTAATATATAAACTATAGGTAGCCTTCAATTTATGACCACACCGGAGCCCAAAATTTCTGTTACTAAGTGAAATATTTGTTAAATGAGTTTTGTCCCCATTTTACAACTTTTCTGGCCACAGTGGTTAAATATGAGCCAGACATCAAGTGTCTGAATTTTGATCAGGTGACAATGTGGATGTTACAATGGTCATAAGTGTGAAAAACAGTCAGTAAATGAACTTTGAACAATCACTAAATGAAGGATTGTAAGTCGAGGACCACCTGTACATCTTCTCTCTAGAAAAATGTTATGGGGAAAGCTTTTATTGGCTAGAGCTATGATGGGTGGCAGAGATCTATATCAATGTGCTCATCAGGGGACAATTATGCTGCATGGAAGCCTACAATTTGGAATGCAGAAGGAATAATTATCACTAAATTAATGAGTGGAAAAAAAGACCAGAATCTGAGATTGGCTTTTTAGTTTAGTACAATCAATTACATACACTAAAGTAAAAGTAGAACGAGTGTAAGAAGAGAAAATAGAAACCCAGCATGAGAGAAAATTAACTAATCAGCCAACAGAATGAACCGAGCATGAACATGTTGTTTGGATCAAAGGATTACATTACAAAATGGAAAAAAGTGTGTAGAGTTGCACTAATGGGGAGTAAGAAGAAAAAGAGTGTTTCAGAGAAGGCATAGACTAAGTGGAAATAGTAGGACATTGGGGAAGTGATTGTGAAATGCTGGTGTTCTGGATTTCATAAGAAACTATAATGATGGCTATAATAATCATTGCAAGTTATACAGAAATTATAAAAATATTAGATTAAATACATGAATTTGCATATCTATGTAGAATATTTATGAAAGATAGCAGTAGCAATAGCACTTAGAGTTATACACCGCTTCACAGTGCTTTCCAGACCTCTCTAAGCAGTTTGCAGAGCCAGCATGTTGCCCCCAACAATCTGGGTCCTCATTTTACCGACTTCGGAAGGATGGAAGGCTGAGTCAACCTTGAGCCGGTGAGAATCGAACTGCTGGCAGTTGGCAGAGTTAGCCTGCAATACTGCATTCTAACCGGGGTGGGACTCTCCCAGTTCAGATGAACCCCTAGCACCAATGATCAACTGGCTCTGAACCGATTTGCTCCGATGATCATGTGGGCCCACCTGCCCTCTCCCGCACTGTACTCAGTGCTCAGCTGATTCGTGTGGCAGAGCAAATTGCCATGCCTCAGCTGTGTTACTTCCCTGAAGTAACATCAAAGGTAAGTAATTTCAGAAGTTGTATACACACACGTGTGCAAAGCACATGATTAGCAAACCAGTTGTTACACCAGCAGCATCCCACCACTAATTCTAACCACTGCACCACTACAGCTCATAGTGTGGTGAGCCATGAGAAAAGATAGGAAAATAACATTTTAAAATGTTGGCAGATGCTGGCAGAGAGACAATGCATGGCATATTTTGGTCTCCATGATATAAAACAGATGTTGAGATTCTAGAAAGAGCACAGGGAAGAGCAACAAAGATGATTGGGCGAGTGTGCATGCAAAAACATATGAAGAATGGTTGCAGGAATTGGGCATGACTGAAAGAAGGCCCAGGGGTGACATGACAGCAGTGTTCCAATATTTGAGGGGTTGCCACATAGAAGAGGGAGTCAACCTATTTTCTAAAGCACTTAAAGACAGGACAAGTAGCAATGGATGGAAGCCAATCAAAAAGAGATCCAACTTAGAACTAAGGAGAAATTTCCTGACAGTTGGAAAAATTAACCCCTGGAATGTCTTGCCTTCAGAAACTATGAATGCTCCAACACTTGAAATTTTAAAGAAGAGATTGGAAAACCACTTGCCCAAAATGATATAGAGTTTTCTGCCTGAGCAAGGGGTTGGACTAGAAGACCTCCAAGGTCCTATCTAATTGTTACTCTGATCTTATATCAGTGGGCATTTACATAAAAGAAACAATTCTGCCCACTTTGATATAAGTGACAGCAGTATCTGTAGAGATTCTCAGTCACCTAGGTCATGGTTGTCCCAAAGGTACTTTTTCAGGAGGCAATTGGACTTTCTTGTTTTTAAAAAAGATTGTTTCACTTCTCATAACTCCTTTGGGTTGTAGGGTGGGGGTTTTATATGTAACAGAAAGAATAAAAAGGAATCTTCTAGCACAGTGGTCGCCAACTGGTGGGCCGTGAGAAAATTTTGGTGGGCCGCAGAGAAATGTCACCCCCCAGAGCAGCCCGCCAAAGAAATTAACCCAGGCTGCACAGAAACACAAGGCTACATCGCCCACATGGCCCGCGGGAACCCTCCCTGCCCACTCATTCCTTACCCAGCAAACTTGCCTGCTAAATAGGTATTTTACCAACCATCAGCTGTTCTGCTGTGCCGGGAGATTTAGATTAACTAGGAAGCAGGAAATGTTGGATTTCTAGATTTCTAGCTAGTTTTTAGATCTTTGGCTCTGCTTTTAAGCATAGCCGATCCTCCCTTAGGACTGAAGGTTCTATTATTCAGTGCAGACTCACCGCAAGCCAATTTAATGTGACAGACTCAGGTAGCCAATGGCAGATAGTTAGATTCTGTGAGCAACTCAATGTGCCTGCCTGCTTTGCCTGATTTTGGGTAAAAGTTGCTCTTCTTTAAATAAAAAATGCAATATTTACATACATGGTATGTTGTGAGTTAATTTTGTGAGTTTGCTTTTTAGCAAATGTTATGAGTTTACTTGCAAGCAAATTTTATGTGACAGACTGAGCTAGCCGATGGCAGATAGATCTCTGAATGAATCTGTGATACTATGAGCAACTCAATCTGCCTGCCTGATTTGCCTGATTTTGGATAAAAGTTGCTATTATTTTATAAAACATTCAATATTTATATAAATATTTATAATATTTACATACAAGCCATGCCCAGACATTCACATGACCACCAAGCCACACCCACAAATTAGGCCACACCTACAGAACCGGTTAGTGGTCCCTGGGATTTAAAATTATGAGTTTGGTGGTCCCCGGGGTCCAAAAGGTTGGTGACTCCTGTTTTTGCACAACATAAAATCCTATTATAAAAGAGTAACTTATAATACTTTTCTCTCACTCTGACAGGATAGTGGGGGTGAGAAGTCAAACACCTTCGAAGAAAAAACAAGACAGTCCAGTTGCCTCCTGAAAAAGCACCTCTGGGACAGTATATGTCAAAAGACAAAAGGAATACAATGACAATGGAAGATACAAGGTTCAGAACAATTCAGTACTACATGAAGATTAAGTACAAAAGTGAGTGATCAGTATGAAAAGAGTATATTGTGGTGCTTTTTTAGAAACAGAGGAAGTGAATAAAATATATGCGGAAAAGTGAATGGGCCAAGAAGGGAAATATTGAGAAAGTTGGCATCAGATGGTGGTAAGATCCTCACTATGAGTGATGAAAATTAAAGGCAATGAATATATGGAGCAAAACTCCTCCACAACATAGAAAGGTAAGAAAGGGAATACTGAACAGTGATGCTTTTCTATATTGTTCTGTTCTTTTTCAAAAAAATATTTATTTTATTAAATTTATTTGCTGCCCATCTTGCCATAAGAAGACTCTGGGTGGCTTATAAAATTAAAACATTGAATTCTTCTTATTATTGCGTGTCTTCTTGTGTGTGTTTGTCAACTTTCTATAGTAAGAGCAAGGAATTATTTTGCCAAGATAGAAAATCAGTATTTCATATTCTCTCTGGTATTTGAAATCTTGCCAATTTGTTAATTGTGTTAATAAAATGAATTCTCTCTTTCATGATTGATTGGTAAGGATTCATTTAGTAACTAAATAGATCCTGAACGGCCCTGCTTAAAGGTGATTTGTATATTCTTAACATTCTTTGGAATTAGCAAACCACTGGCAATATGCTTCCTCTTCAAACAAAAAAACAAGAAACAAAAATGCACGGGCCCAATAAGATAGACAAGGGAAGCTCAGTGTGCAACAGCAGCCAGACAGCTGTGAGTTCATTAGAGCCAAAACAGCTGGTTCTTAATTAAGCAAACAAAAGCTTCAATTCAGGCAGCCTGCACTTCATTTGGCTATCCGGGAACTGATTTAAAGAAACTCAATCAGTTTGTTGAAGTGCAAGCAAGACTTTTTTTTTTTTTTTTTGGGGGGGGGGGTGTTTCAGAACCAGTTTTGGAGCTTTTAAAAATGTGATTTTAAACTTAAAACATTCATGCACAGACTTGCATAGGGTTGCATCCAAATTGAGCGGCACTCTGAACAAACCCTAATATTTGAAACCAGCCAGATAAAGAAGAACTTATTCTCTGCTGAAAGGACAGCTATCTTCAGGCATGGCTTAAGGGCAGGTCAATGCAAGTTAAACTTTTCCTCTGGAAAGAAACAATGATCAAAACCTCTGGAACAGTGTATATCAAAGTGAGCCATATACCAAAACAGCTCTCCCCAGATATGCTCCTGGTGGTAATATTGTACTAACAATACTACCATTAGTATTAGTACATTAGTACTAATAGTACTATTAGTACATTTAGTACATTAGTATTGTTTCTAATTAGTACATTAGTATTGTTTCTAATACTCCAACTCTTTCTTTAGAACAGATACAAATTGCAAACTTCAATGGATTTCATGGGAAGGAACTGCTCCTCTTATCTAACAATTGTTTTTATTTAGTTGCTAAGTCATGTCTGACTCTTTAAAAAACCCCATGGATGGCCCCATCTAACCGCCACTATTTCCCAGAGTTTGCCCAAATCCATGTTCACTGTATCAAAGACATTAATCATCTCCTCTTCTGCCGTCCCCTTCTCCTTTTGCCTTCAATCTTTCCCAACATCAGGGTCTTTTCCAAGAAGCCCTCTCGCCTCATTAGGTGGCCAAATTATTCTAGGTTCTGCTTCAGTAGCTGTCTTTCTAACAATGGGTGGCTCGAATTCCAGGAATAGAGGAAAACAAATCCTCTCTATGAATATGGGACAAAAACTAGTTTGTTAGATAGGGAGATGGGAATTAAACAGGGATAGTGGATGGCCTTCTTGCCTATGGCGCTGAAAGGAAGATTAAACAGAAGGGGCAAGAGAACTGGCCCCATATTTAATTCAAGTCTCACACACATACACGCACATAAGCACTGCAGGAGTAACATTGAGCAAACTTAACTCCAAACTTCGTTTCCTGTTCCATTTTTTTTAAAGCTGGAAACTGCCAAAGGAATACAAAAGAAGAAGCCATCCCAACGCTGATACACCTTGAAATAATAAAGCCAGCATTCTTTGAAGAACTTTCAAAAAAAAAAAAAAACCTTAAAAGCTAAACTTCTGCTTATCAAAACTTAAACCCACAACTGCTGAAAAGGAAACCGCCAGCCCTTAAAAACCTGTAATAATTAATTTTGCTGGGGATAAAATGGAGTTTTCTGTTCAACTGAAGGTAGGAAGATGTACTTGAACTCCTGAAAAGTAGGATTTGGAAAAGCACAGGTGTTTGCAAAGAGAATTCTTCTCTCATACCTCTGTCCCTGATCCAGACCCTGGAGAATCCAGTTTCCTTTTCCTTCTGGGTCCTATTGCAGCCAATGCAGTCAAGTTAGCATCCCTCTGTCGCATTTGTGCTAGTTCCTGTTGTTGCATCTGAATTTGGTAAAACATAATTATCATTATTTCCTTGCAGTTTTTATTCCCACTTATATGCTTTTTTAAAATACAATCACTCTTTCATAGCTGAATGTATGTTCTGATTCCAAAATGGTAAATATAGCTTAAACATACCTCCTTGGCCTTTTGTTTCAATCTAAGCTGCTCCGGATCTTCTTGTCTAGATCGAGACTGTGTTGATTTAAAAAAAATAGAGGAGAGAAGAAAGGAGAGGGAGGAAAGAAAAGGAGTCTTTTAAAATTACATTTTAAAATGAAGTTTGAAGAAATAGTATATTTATAAACAACATCTACTCACATCGTTACAAGGAATCCTCAACTTATAACTGTGATTGAGCCCAGAACTGCAATCATTAAGCTGCTGTAGTCGTAAGTTGAAATCTCACATGGCCAGATTTGAAGTTACAACTGTATTTTATGATGGTCATTAAGCCATTGTGGTAATCATTAAATGAATGGAATGGTTGTTAAACAAATTCATTTTCCCCAATGGGCAATTTATGCCACAAGCCAGAAGTAAATGCCAGAAAGCAGCAAAAAAAAAAAAAAATGTTGCAAATCACGGCGACGTGTCCCAAGACATTATTGCCAATGGCCATAAAAGTGAGTCAGTTGCCAACCGCTCAAAATATAATTAGGTGACCATCGGGGAAGAGAGTTATTTGCAACAATCATAACTCTAAAACAGGTTGTAAGTAACCCTGGGGTATTTGGTTATAACTTCAGTCATTAAGTGACCAGCGGTAAGTTGAGGATTACTTTAAATGAAGTAGGACATCAATGAATGGACACTAATCAAGGAGAGAAACAATTTAGGACTAAGGATAAATTTACTGACAGTTAGAACCATTAATCAGCAGAACAACTTGCCTCCAGAAGGTGTAAATGCTCCAACACTGGAAGTTTTTAAGAAGATGTTGGATAACCATTTGTCTGAAGTGGTATAGGGTTTCCTGCCTAGGCAGGGGGTTGGACTAGAAACCTTCAAGATCCCTTCCAACTCTGTTATTCTATTCTATACCTTGAACTTTAAGAATAAATCAATGGGCCATTTAAAAACAATTATGTCATTTATGACTAATCAGTAGAAGAAAATTTGGATCCAGTTGATTCAGATCCAGCCATTCACCAACCCAGTCATACTTTGCCTCTTCTTCCTCCTCTTCTTTCCCTGATTAGCCCATATAAAAATCATTCCTTTTCTGCCATTCAGAAAGCTTCCGAGTTCCATTCAACATAAAATTGTACTATTTCTTTTCCCCAAATACATTTTAGAATGAATGTGACTCAGTTTTGCCCAGTGTGCTGGGCAACAGGTGCTGCCGAGTCCACCAAATTCCTTTCCTGTCCTTCCAGCTGGGCAGGTTTAGGAAGGCCAGTCGATTTTCTGCAACAAGTCAATGGAACGGGCTATAGGCTCAGACACAAAAACTGGAAGGAGGCATTTGTGGGATCCAATCACGCCGGAAAAAAATATTTAAAGGGGGAGGGAAAGGAGGAAAGATTTTGCACGTATTTTACATGGTGAGAACTGGAGATGAACTGAAGTCCTACTATTTTCAGGTTTTAGAAAGCAAGCATTAGGAAAGAGAAGGAATATTTTTTTCCAGGAGCATGAAATCAGTAAGGAGAGCAGTATGTATGTATGTATGTATGTATGTATGTATGTATGTATGTATGTA
>BLBF01000049.1:6953937-6978124 GCA_015471245.1 Laticauda colubrina
GTATGTATGTATGTATGTATGTATGTATGTATGTATGTATGTATGTATGTATACACACCACACACACACACATTTCTCCTCGGTAACAGATGGCTTACAATTTAAATAGACCAGTCTGAAATACCAGAAGATAGAAAAAAGGAAAAAAATTAAATGCTAACCAATCATTAACATTGTTGAGGTTTGCCGGCAGCAGGTGCGGACATCTGAGGTCTCAGAAAGTGAGGACTCAGATGAGGAACCTGTGTTTGATGCAGGATGGGGCCAGGACCACCAGGGAGTGGAATGCTGCCTTTGAGATTGTGGAGGCTGGCAGCAGTGATGAAGAGGTCCCCGAGGAATCTGTGCCCAGTACGTGTGCGCGCAAGGCTGCTCGAAGGAAAGAGCAGCTGCTGCATTATGGGTGACTTGGGAGTAAGGCTGCAAGGTAATGGCCCCTCTCTTAAGAGATAAAAGCCAGCCTGAGAGATCAGGATTCTTTGCAGGAAGCAAAGAAGTTCTTGCCTTTCAAGTCTTGTGGAAGTTTGGAGGATCTTGGTTGGTGTTTGGAGACTCTTTGTGTTTGAAATATTTCTTAGTAACTTGATCTAGTATTCTTGGCAGCCTTGCACCACCTTGGCAAGGCTCGTTCTTATCAGAGACAATTAGTTTGAAACAGCCTTTTAACCATGAAGGAACGGAATTCGTAAAGAACCATTAAAAGGTTTTGCTGTTGCCTCTGTTTCGTGTTTGTTTCCTTGGAACAAGGTTTGGGTCAGAACAAACATTCGCATATTTGTCATGATATTAAACTGACAAGGGTAGAAAGATGAAACTTCCCTGCAAGATAGATTGTGAATAAAAGATGTCTAGTGTACTAGTATATCTAAATAAAAACAATATTATAATACTTTTATTTTGCTTATCCATGTTTAATAAGAACCTTCAGACTGAATTTTAGGTTAAACAAAAAGATAGTAGAGTATATGTAGCAGAATGCCTACAGCGTGGGCTACATTGCAAAGCACAGAGAATCTAAATTCAGAATTATGATAGGAATTTATTTTAATCCTGATTTGTGAGACTATATAATCCTAATCTTTTTAATCGTCTGAATTTTCAACTTTGATTTTTTACTTGTAAGTTTAACTTATTCTTAAATTTGTTTTTAATCTGTGCTTTCATTCAGGTGTTTATATTGTTTTAATATGTTGTAATAAACTTCCCAGTGTCACTTAAGTGGCAGATGGGTGGTGTAGAAATTTAATAAATAAATATAGATGGAATGGGACCAGTTTCAAGATTTTATGAGGCCCCAACAGCCCACCATGTACCTGTACCTTGTTCGTATCTGTCTCCCTTTGTTCTCTTTAAATAAGATAGAAGGCAACATATGAAATATAATTCCATACCCCTGTCAAAGTGTATAAAAGATAAAGGTTATCCTTGCACATACGTGTTAGTTGTTTCCGGCTCTAGGGGGTGGTGCTCATCTCCGTTATAAAGCCAAAGAGCCAGGGCTGTCTGAAGACGTCTCCATGGTCCTGTGGCTGGCATGACTAAATGTCGAAGGTGCATGGAACGTTACCTTTCTACCAAAGGTGGTCCCTATTTTTCCACTTGCATTTTTTACATGCTTTCGAACTGCTAGGTTGGCAGTAGCTGGGACAAGTAACGGGAGCTCACTCCGTAATGCGGTGCTAGGGATTCGAACCGTCAAACTGCCGACCTTTCTGATTGACAAGCTCAGTGTCTTAACCACTGAGCCATCGCATCCCTTGTGAAAGTACATACAAACAGTTAAATCCACCAGAGTGAATAAGAGCCAGTTTGGTGTAATAGTTAAGACACCAGGCTAGAAAATGGGAGACTGTGAATTCCAATCCTGCCTTAGCTATGAAATCCAGCTAGATACCTTAGACCAATCACCAAGAAGCCATAGTTCTAGTCCCACCTTAGACATGAAAGCTGGCTAGTGACTTTGGGCCAATCACTAAGAGACTGTGAATTACATGCTGCTGAAAGCAGTTTTCAAAACATTTGGAAATAATTTCCAGACTATCCAACAACACAGATAATCCCAATTTATGACCGTAATCGAGCCCAGAATTACAATTGTAAGTTATGCCAGTCATTAAGTAAGTCACCATGTTATCACGTCTGAGTTTTCGATCTTAATGCTAAGCGATCAGTCATAAATCGAGGACTTTTGTTCTCCTTATGGAACTCTTTCATGACATCGAATGGCAGCCAGCACCTCAACAGCAACATGCCGGTATCCAAGTTTGAAACAAAGCTTCCTTGCTCTTTTTTTCACATTCAGTACCAAAGAAGGATCTCTACTCTTCCAATGACAAATGTGACATTTGTTTCATCTATTAACACCCAGGAGCACTTGCCTTTGCTGCGCGCATTAATATTTCCCTTTCTTGTTCGTCTTTCCGTTGTTTTTCTATTTGATCAAGTTGTTCAAAGAACTTGAGTTGTGCCCGCACGTCGCTTGCCTGTTCGTATCTTTCATCATCCTGAAAACAAGGTTGCAAAAAATAAAAATAAAATATGGGCAAGAGAAATCACAAAACTCTATTTCAAATTGCAGTTGGAAAAGAATGGAAGTTCTTCAATGACTGTGAATTCCCATTCTTCTCTAAGGTTGAGCCTAACCAGCTGGGAATGCCCTGTCTTTAGATAAAGATGATATAGGCCTCTAGGTATTCCTAGGGAAGATGTCCTTGGAACACCAGTGCAAACTTTCAACCATTATGCTTATCCATGGTGACCTGCTATGGTTGGAAGAGCCATCCCCTATCATTGTGTGACTAGCTGATGGAACTCATAATTATAGATTCAAATGCCCCCAGTGGAATATTTAAAAGAATCCTTCCCCAGCTTTTATAGATCAGTGTGCCTATTCAACCACTACAGCTCAAAATAAACAGAAATGCATGGTTTTCAAGGATACAAGTAGTGAACATGGTCCTGTCTGAATGGCCTCATTCTATAAGTCTGAATTTTAAGGTCCAACAAACATCTGCCACTCCTACTCTCTTGGAGAAGGTGGAACACATAGAAGTTATTCTTAGTTCATGGACCTTGCAGAATCTGGAATTCACGCTTAAGATGAGGGGCAGATCTGGGCTAAATATCATCTTGTTCTTGAAAGCAAAGAGCTTTTTTCCATGGATAGGACCCCTAACTTAAAACACTTTCGAAGTTACTTTGAGATATATTACATATTAAGGACATTTATTGGTAATAAAAGTTTCTAAAACAGAAACTTTGGGCCCAGATTGCATTTAAAACCATTAGTCAGAATGTTTCTGTTGTTGTTAAGGCATTGCCAATACCTTCACAATAAATAACACACCAGTTACCTTGTAAGAAATATTCCTTTGCTGGGCAGTCTCTGATACTTTCTCCACCAGGTTTTGTAACCTTTGTTGCGTCGCATGCGATACATAACTAACGACATCAGGATGGATTTCAGTTATTCCATGCTTTTTACCTGAGTTTCCAAGGAAAAAAATGTTAATATACATAAGCCCGCACTGATGAATTACAGCTAGCTTCTTTATCACTGGCTGCATGAACTGGTTTTTCTTTCCATGAGTTGCAGGTGAATAGGTGTGCTGCTACTCCCAAAATACACTGCCTTTAATGTGAATATTCTATTTGGAATGATTGATAGAAGAACTATGGAGGAAATTAAAGCAGAGGTTGTACATCAATGCAATGGCAAATGCAAAGAAAGTTTCTTCCAAACATCTAAGTTAGGAGTATCAAACTGGATTTCTTCGAGGGACGGATCAGCACTGTAGTTCTCCTCCACAGGCCAGCCTGGGGGGTGGGAGGGAGATGGGATAAACACCTCCTGCAACATCCTGCTGGCCAAAACGGGGCACAAGGGAGCTACGCACAGCCCCCATGCACCCTGTTTTTCTCCTGGACGGCCTCTTGCAGCACTCTGCTGGCCAAAATGGGGCACAGGGGGGCTTCATGTGCCCCCATACCCAGTTTTGGCTGGCAGTGTGCTGCAGGCCCAAAATAGGGCACGGGGGCCACACATGGTCCCTCCGCACCCCATTTTGGCTGCCAGAAGCACTGTGGGCCAATCCTTTGCTATTTCCAGGCCGGCCCCACAGGCAAGATTTAAGCACCCAAGTTTGACACTCCTGATCTAAGTGTATCAGAAGAATTTACTGTGCAGGTGCAGAACCCCATATCTGTGATGCCCAGCGACCACTGAGAGTAAGTGACATATGAGAGCTTATTTTATTCACTGAAATACATGAAATACACAGTCCAGAAACCCTCTCTGAGGGAGATGAGTGGTTACGAAGTGTGAAATATAGACATAAAATATTTAATGCCTGAATAAATACATGCAGTAATGGGAAAACTATTCTAATCTCATTCACACCACAGTAGATTCCTTTGTTTGGTCCTTTCTGCTACCCACACTTTTCTTGAGTCTATTAACCTGATGGCTTCCTGCCTGTGGAAAATCATCCTTGTGCAAGTAAGATTGGCCTCCAGCTTGATACTTTTTCAAAAGGCCCTGGAGATTTGGTTTTGCCTGTGAGCCTAGAGATCCCAGGGTGATATGAAGCCCATCAAGTGGTTGTTGTGATTGTTGATGCAAGGGATGCGGAGATTTATTGGGTTTTATTTCTGTAAGCTATCTAGGATCACGATGAGTGAGTTGGGCAACCATGTATAAATGTATACATGATGTATACATTTTCTTAATTAATACATCAATAAAAAAAATAATGTTCACAGTTGTTTCCCAAAGCATTATGACATGCATCATAACTAGGGTAAAATTCTAGATTGGGGTCTCCAACCTTGGCAACTGTTGACTTCAACTCCCAGAATTCCTCAGCCAGCTGGGAACTGAAACCCACAAGTTTTTAAAGTTGCCAAGATTGGAGGTCCCTGTTCTAGATCATTCAAATCTTCATTTGGGTCCACATGTTGGTAGAAATATTTTCAACTTCAAAACAAGTCATTTATTTGAAGACATGGTGCTTTATAATCAGTACAAGCTATGGAATTATATTATCCAGGGAAGGAGATGCCCACTTTATCGGGTCTGTTGTTAATTCAACCTGCTTTCTTCCGAATAATTTCAAAGGCATCATAAAATTTAAAAAAATCTTGTTCCAATTGAAAAACAACCAATTAAAGAGATGTCAATGTCTGGAGCCATGAGTTATACTCACCAGACAGTACAGGTAGTCCTCAACTTATGGCCACAATTGACCCCAAAATTTATCTGGTTAAGTGACACATTTGCTAAGTGAGGTTTTTCCCCATTTTACAACCTTTCTTGCCATAGTTGATAAGTAAAGCACTGCAGTAGATAAGTCAGAAACCCCGTTGTTAAGTGGATCTGGATTCCCCACTGACTTTGCTTGTCAGATGATCGAAAAAGGTGATCACATGACTCTGGAAAACAGCAATGGTCATAAGTATGAACCAGTTGCCAAGCATCTGGATTTTGATCACATGACCATGAGGATGCTACAACAGTGTGAAAAACAAGTCATAAGCCGCTTTTTTCAATGCCGGTGTAACTTTGAACAGTCACTAAATGAACTGTTGTAAGTCGAGGACTACCTGCAATTTCTAAAGGCATCATACCTTTTCAAAATTCTTATTCGATTGAAAAACAATTAGTTAAAGAGATTTTAATGTCTGGAGCCTTGAGTTATACTCATCAGACAGTAAAGACTGACTTCAGCTTCTTAGCAAGGAAGTCCGCTGTCAAAATCATGTTTAGGGGTAATACATGGAACAGCCTTCCAAGTCAATAAACTATGCAGTGCTGAACACATTTTCTGTTAAAAGCACCGATTGCTAGAAACTATTAAATCACGCTTCTGGCGGAAACCCACCTATTTCTAATATTCTTCTTTGCAAGAGTGTTGAGAGAAGAAAAGTTTCATCTTTACACGACCTTGTTAAAGTGCCCACCAATTCAGAATTGGTGGCCAATATACGTGCGCTCTCTTCTGATAGATTGACTCCTGCCATCGAGGCAACATCGTTAATATCATCGTCATCCCTTCAGGAAAAAAAAAACATCTCATTAACATTTGTAATAAAAAAAAGAATGCTATCCACGGATCAAGAATTGATAAATAGTTTGGCGAGACTATAAACTAAAAAAAAAGGCCTTTTCTAAGGACACAAAGTGAAAAATACTCCTGGTACAGAATTCACAGGACCTCTCCTCTGGTTGTAACGACACTTGTCAAAGTGTCTGGCGTGTGGGAAATAGTGAGCTGTGGTCCAAGGCAGAAAAGAAAGGAGAAGGAAATTCAGCTCAGTAAAGTATTCAATGGCCAGCAAGGGGTGCTATTTCCTAACAGGAAAAGTAAAAAATAAAAGAGAAATTATCTGGTCCCCTTTCTAGTAATTGGCAATAGTAATAGACTTATATACCACTTCATTTACAGCACTCTCTAAGCCAGTGTCTCTTAAACTTGGCAAGTTTAAGATGGGTGGACTTCAACTCCTAGAATTCCCCTAGCTAGCTGGGAGTTGAAGTCCACCTATTTTAAAACTTTCCAAGGTTGAGAAACACTGCTCTAAGTGGTTTACAGAGACAGCATATTGTCCCACAACAATCTGGGTCTTCATTTTACCAACCTCAGAAGGAAGATTGAAGTCTGAGTCAACCTTGAGCAGATCAAGATTGAAGTCTTGGCAGTAGAATGCAAAGTTAGCCGGCAAGACTGCATTATAACCACTGCATTGATTAGTATTTGTCTATTATGTATTCATTTGTTAAGTTTATCTCGCTGTGTAGCTACAAGTAAGATCTTTTCCTCTTCCTTTCCCTTCCCACTGGCAAACCATCAAATATACTCCGGTGGACTATCCTGTAGCCAAAATATGTACATTTTATTTCAAGTGAAAGTGACAAGGGAGGTTTTTATGAATGGAAGAGAAGACGAGAGAGAAAGCAGCTGTTTGCTACTGGGAAACCCTATTTCCAGTGGCTGGGGGTGGGAAATGTTTCCCAAGTTTTGTCATATTTATACAAAAATGAATAAATGAGATAAAAATTAAGGACAAGAATTCCTTGGTATAACAGTAGCCCAGATTCATTACACATCCCCAACAGTATAACATTCTCCCTCAGCTTGGAGAACCCTTGCTAAAAGTATGTAAAAAGAGACCACTTGATATATGACTTTTTCCTACTCTCCTTCCCAGTTACTCAATTTTAAAATTATTTCTAAAATCAGAAACAGCATTTAGGCAACATCACCAAAAATCCCTCCCCTTTGAAGAATGGAGCTGAACATAAGTAGAATAACCTTATTTTTTTATGAGCAGTCTTCACAGAGTCCAGAAATCACTCCCTTGTGTTAAAAATTCTCTTTTGCTGAGGAAGCAAAATAAATCAGGAAAAGGGAATACATGTCAAAGTTTTTCTTCAAGAACAAATAAGATAGCTTACCGAAAAGAGCCTCCCCCTGGTTCTTTGAGCTTATTTTTTTGAGCAATTGCAGCTTGGGTTGAAAGAGTGGAAAGAGCTTTGGTTCCTGGTAATACTGTTTGCTTTACCACGGGGACTGTAAGAAAAGGAAACCAGCATGGGTTGCTCCATAGGCGAGATTAACACACCAAAAACTGCAGAAAAATCTATGTAAATTAAAGGTGAGGCACATAAATTTGCTTATGACTTGTGATTTTAGCTGGTTCATAAACCCAAGCTTGCTTTCGGGAAGAATCAAGAAAAGGGAAAATATAGCTCTGATTTCATTATTCTTTGTATTTGTTCCATCACTATTTCTGTACAGAAATGTGGTGTGAAATTTATTCTGTACAGAACAAATACGAAGAATAATAAAATCAGAGCTATAAGCAGAGCTTACAATGATCTACTTCTAAGTTTATTCGAGGGAGGGGAGGGTGGGGAGGGGAAAAGAAGGGAGAGGAAGGGGAGAGGAGAGGGAGGAGGAGAAGGAGAGAAGTGGGTTAAAATATGCAATTCAGAATATGATCTGCTCAGTAAAACAGCAGATCATTCATTCTATTCATCAATAGCCTATACCACCTCTCTCAGCAGCATATTTTGATTTATTCCAGGCCAAAAAAATTAATCCTAAGAGGGACTTATTATAGAAGATGAATAGGCCAAGCCTAAGGGCAAGGTTAAATGCATCAGAAGTTTGGAGTCATTATGCTCCCAAGAGACCCAGCTCCAGCCTCCTCAACCCTCCTTGAATTCTGATGACCCTTGTGTAGCACCCATTTGGCTTGACCGATAGAAGATCAGATTGTCATGTATAGATAAGGGTGTAATAAATTCCTAGTGCTCTGAACTCAACTCCCGTTCCTGTTTACTTGCGCATGACATTTGGTGAACCAAACACTATTTCCAGGCGCAGTTTTACCAGTGAACACCAGATGTCACACCAAGAACGCCAAACTCTTACCTGTCTGAAGTGCATTCAGTTGAATTTGTTGGGGAGCAGTCAGCATAATACGGTTGTGGGGTGGCCGCAAAGCCACCATGGGCGTCTGGGTCAACGTCACCTGCGGGGGCCTAATTAATGTACCTTGTTTTTGAGACTGCTGAATAACCTGGAAAAGGTTTTGGAGAAACAACAACGGTATTATTACATTATAGGAGGACAAGTTTGCTTCTCAAAAAAATTCAATAAATTACTGTTCCTCTACTGGCTTCCTTGAGAAAAGCTGCAGTTGACTAAGGCTGGCACTAATCAGGGTAGTGGTGGTTGTTTGTTCTTAGCTTTTCCATCAAGAAGCTAGATTCTCAAGTAAAAGCAGATGACTTGTCATGCCCCTGTTGGAGTCTGACTCCAGGGAGCGAAAGTGTGGCTCTGGAGGTTGTGGAGGAAACTGGGGAAGGGCACAGGCTGGCTGGGCATTCAGAGGAAGACCCAGGCCCATCCCCTCTTCATCCTAGGGCATGCAGGGAGAAGCAGATAAGGGAGAAACGTGAATGGTGTGGTCTGCGGGGGAGGAAAGGGCCCTGATCCCCTTCATGGGCTGCAGCTGTAGGGACTGTTTAAAAAGACAAACTGCGCATGGCTCAGTGCTGGAAGCAAAGTGTGAAATAATTCTACTTTTTCAGTTCTTATCTGAGTTCTGGCGTCCTTCCCAGTGTGTGTATTTCAATATCTGGGGATGTATTCAAGCCCTTATCCTGCCTTGTCTCATTAATTGCTTCAGTGTGGTTTGTGTTGTTTTTCTATTTATAATTTATATGTATTTTGAGTTTGAACAGCATTTCTTCCTTTTCGCAACTGTTTGTGGGGAGTTTTTTCTCAAGTCAATGATAATTGGAGCTTTGAAGCCAAGTTGAAGGAATTAAAGGGACTTCACCTGTTTTTGTGGCTTTGTTGCTTTTGTATCCCACCCTGGGTCATCACACAACAGTTTAAATCAAGGCAAAGGAAATATACAAATGACATAAATATTCCTTATGTGATTAGCAGAACACGGGTACGGATCTAAGACACATATTAGGGAATGATTGGTTATTTATAGTAGAGAATTAAGTATTAAAAGGATTTTGAAATGATTTGGTCATATGGTAAAGGAGTCCCTGAGGATTTTACTCTGCTTGTTGTTGCCGAATTTAGGGGGTGGTGCTCATCTCCATTTCAAGGACATTGGCCCAGCACTGTCTGAAGATGTTTCCATGGTAATGTGGCCAGCATGATGTCATGGAGTGATGTTACCTTCCCACCGAAGTGGTACCTATTTATCTACTCGCATTTGCATGCTTTCCAACTGCTAGTTTGGCAGGAGCTGGGGCAAGGACGAGAGCTCACCCCATCATGTGGTACTCAGGTCTCAAACCCGAGCTGCCAACTTAATAGCTGAGCCACCATGCTGCGCTTGTTTATATGGAGCAAAGCGTAAAAGAAATATAGAGTGAATGGAAGATCAGTCAATGGAGCTGATGAAATCTTTTAAAAGGAAAACAGTACAGATTTTGAAGAAGCAGCAGCAATGTAGGAACTGGTATCCAGAAACAAGAATGATCGGCAAAGTCACACACTTGTGAAGAAATACAGTGAGCAATGTTCAGCTATAATTATTCTTTTTTTCTTTTCTTTTCTTTCCTGACATGTTTCATTCATTTGGCTTGCTTTCACTTATGCCTTTTCTGCCTCTACATAATGATGCAGGGTCCTATTATGCCATTCCCTCCCAGCTCAACATAATAATAATGTTGAGCTGGGAGGGAATGGAATAATAGGTCTGTATGAATGAAAAGACCACTCTTTTCCCTTTATTGGTGAGCGTCTACAACACAACCAGGATGACTTTTTTCAGCAAAAATATGGCAGGTGTGAAGAGATTAAAATGTGAATCGTTTGCATCTTTGCTGACGATGCGCTTTGCCAGATTTTTTTTTGGGTGGGGGGGAATCTAAGCAGGACCGCAGCCAGAAGAATGAAACATCCATCATGTCTAATTTGGTCCTAAAAATGTAGAATACAGGAATGTGTTGCTTTCACACTGTATATAAATTGTTGTTTGTATATGCTATATATTTTTGTTTATAATTGTTGTTTATAACTATAGGTTTGGGAAGGAAACGGCTGGTATGTGCTGAGAGACCAAAAGAGAGAGACAGGAATCCAGTTCGGTTTACACACCACCTGTGTAGGCTGTGCCTGCTTTCCAACTCCCACTTGGGTTGGCTGTGTTAGGCTGATGACCGGCTGCTGCAAGGTACTCGTGACTGTGGCAGTGGTCTTTCCCGCCGTACGCTGGACCGAGCTGCCCAACATCAGAGTGGTGGTGGGCTGCGTCAAGGGCTGCTGATGCTGGCTTTGCTGAATGAAAGCGGCTGAGTCAGGAGTTAGGTGTCTCAAGGCAGGTAAGCTCCGCTGTAAAAGAGACGGATGCAATAGCTCTTAAAGCAACTTAAGAGAACCATTCAAATCACAACCCACCCCAAAAGAACAGAACAGAATATAATTCTTTATTGGACAAGTGTGATTGGACACACAAGGAATTTGTCTTTGGTGCATATGCTCTCAATGTACATAAAATAAAAAAATAAAATACATTCACCAAGAATCATAAGATACAACACGTAGTGATAGTCATAGGTTACTAATAAGCAATCAAATCATACTAGGGAACAAATAAAACAATATAAATTGTAAAGAATTTCTCCCTTTTGCTTTGTTTATTCCAACTGACAGTGGAGCTACCAAAAATAGTCCTCAACTTATGACAGTTCATTTAATGACCGTTCAAAGTTACAACGGCACTTGTGAGTTTTGACTGTTTTCCACACCTAAGACCGTTGCAGAAAAACCCATGCTCGTGTGATCAAAATTCATACACTTGGCAACTGACTCATTTTTATGACGGTTGCAGTGTCCACAGGTTATATTGGCACTTTTTGCGACTTTCTGATGAGCAAAGTCAACAGGGAAGACAGATTCACTTGACAACTGCAGTGATTCACTAAACAATTGTGGCAAAGAAGGACGGAAAATGGGGCAAAACTTGCTTAGCAAATTGTTCACTCAGCAACAGAAATTTTGGGCTCAATTGTGGGTATAAGTCAAGGACTACCTGTAGGTTCAAATAACAAAAGCGTATATAACTGGCACTTTGATGCAATGTATTGTTATGCAGGGAATATGAAGTTTGCTTGTACGCAGGTGGCCCTCGACTGATGACGAAAATGAAACCTGGCATTTTGGTTGATTGGTGAGAGGTTGCAACCGCTAAACTGTTCACCACATGACCTGAATTGATTTTTATGAATATTTTTACAAGGGTCATAAGTCACTGACTCATGCTGAGTGAAACGTGGTCATATCCAATTCACTTATTTTTTGCCATTTTTCTACCAGGAAAAAAAAAGTCACAAATTGTGGTCCCAGATCACGGGATGCTACAATCAGACATAAATGCATGCCAGTTGTATGCGCCCGAATGCAAGCACATGATAGTGGGATGAAGGAGGCAGCTGCAATTTTGAGGATGTATTGTAAGTAGCTTTTTTGAAATCCAGTGTAACTTTGACCAGTAATTAAGTGAAGGGTCATAAATTGAGAATTTTACCTGTAATCAGGAACCAGAAGTCAATTTTAGGTTGTTATTGCCGGGAGGGGGGGTAGTGAGGAAAAAGAACTGTCATATAAATGAACAAATAGCAGATTCCTTCCTGAACTGAATAATTCATAGGGTAGACAATTCTCACATTACAATTAAGACTTAGACTTAGAATAACTTTATTGTCATTTTAAATGGACACCAATCGGCATACTTTAAAAATGAAATTTCATTGCATACAACTCTCAAAAGGTCACCACCTACAATATATACTACACAAACATACATACATACATACATACATACATACATACATACATACATTTGTAGACCCCCATATATTATATTACACAGAGAAACAACACAGTCTAGTTCGGATATATACATGTACATGGCAAGAAAAACAATTTTGCAAGTTTACAAGACTAATGGCATACGGAACAAAGCTGTTACAGAATCTGGTGGTCTTGCTAGAAATACTTCGAAATCTCCTCCCAGAGGTGAGCAAGAGATTACAAATGAGAGCAGAATTTCCATCATAAGTCTTTGTGGTCGTAAGTTCTTATGACAATTTTAAGAAGTGTTAAACAAATAACCAAGATCAATGCACCAAGACAAATTCCTTCACACTTGGCCGATAAAGAATTCTATTCTATTCTGTAAGCAAATCTACCTTCCCAATGCACAGGGTTGGTTGGTTGGTTGGTTGGTTTTTGGCTTGAGATCAGTAAAAAAGGTTGAAATCATCACCACAAGACTGCAGGATGATGCAACCGGTCACAAATGGAAGCTGGTTGCTAATGCCCAAATTGTAACCACGTGGCAGCGAGTGTGGTACATTGGCCATAAGTATTATTAGTAGAAGTGGGAAGTCACTTCCAAAGCCATCGTAACTTTGAACTACCATTAAACAAAGGTGGTAAGTTGAGGACTACCCGTAGAATTTTTCTCTAGAGCACGGGTGTCAAACTTGCCACATCACGTTGCCATCACATGACATTTCACAATGTTTTCCCCATTCGTGGAGCTGGGGTTGGTGTGGTCTGTGTTTGACACATCCGCCGCGTGGGCTGTCACTTTGACACCCTTGCTCTAAAGAATATATAAAGGGAATGAGTAAATAAACTCTTTTAGACTGAAACTACAACCTGGCTGCAATTTGTCCCTTGCTTGTGCCTATGTTATTTTTCAATTCATTTCAACCAGAGATATACTCAATAGTCCCCTATAAAAAAATATCAGAAGCCATGCACTCAAGAAAAACAGCCAATTATCGATTGAACTGATCATTGCTAATTAACATAAACTACCTGGAAAATAAGGTATCCAATTCACAACATGTAATTGATTTCCTATGTGTGTATTACCAACATTCAACAGGCATAATCCTCCCTCAAGCCGTTTTTAGCAGCAGCACCTTCAGTCCTCAACTATTTTCAATAGCTCATTTATTCAACAACTTAACAAAAAAAACCTCTCCTCCATAATGAACTTCCCTCTGCTTTTGACTTAGCCATGGTCTCTGAACCACAATGTGTCGACTCAGAGATTGCACTAAGTCGAAGTAAAAAGGAAGCTCATTTCAGCAGTAATCTCCGATAGCATGATTTATTTATTTATTTTAATAAGGAAGAAATTCAATCATGTGAGTTCTATCTCAGGGACCCAAACATAACTTTTCTCCCATGGCAAGAACCAGATCAGAATCACACATTCGTTAACCCCACCAACCAATCAAAAGCACATACTAATTTTAGCACCCCAACCACTGTAAGCATCACAAGAAGCATTTCATTTTGAATAGGTTTCCGAATGCAAAGTCCTAATTATCCGGAAAGAGGGAATGCAGGGCAAAGATTAATTAAAGGCCCGGTCCCACCGGCCAATGGACGCAAAACATATGCATAAAGGACACAGCGGACGAGCAAAATTTCGGGGGTGGCTCCATCCATTTTCATCCGCTCCAAAAATTGGTGAAAATTTGCAAAAAACAGAACGGAAAAGAACGGATGTGGGTAGTATGTAGCGGGGATGTTAAGTGGATGTTCATCGGAAGCTTAGCGGATGAAAGCGGATGGAAACGGATGACACCTCCAAAGGGGTTCCGGGGGAGAATTTCAAAGTGGACGCATAGTGGAAGGGGCGGATGCATAGCAGATGAAGCGGATGCATCACGGACGCCTATAGGAAACAAAGGGGATGCCGTGCGGATGTATATCGGATAAAAAGCGTTCACTGCGCATGCGGGGGGTATGAATTGCATCCACTCCGTGGATATAAAAGAATGCAGCACGCACGCAGTCAGCATAAAGGGGAAAGACGTGCTGCCACATACATCTTGCAGGAACATGATTCGTCAGTCAGGCAAGAAGAGGAAGTCCGTGCCTACTCGTTCAAGCCTTGGCAAGGTGAAGAAGGCCAGAACCAGAATCCCAACCCCTGGTACAGACTCTGAAGCTGCTGCTGCTGCTGCTGCTGCTGCTGCTGCTGCTGCTGTGGTGGACCAGCCCTAAGGCCCTCAAGCCCCTCAAAGCCCTGCTGCTGAAGGCGCTGCTGCTCAAGACCCTGAAGGCCCTGATGCTCAAGACCCTGAAGGACCTGAACAATCTCTAGAAGGCCCTGATGCTGAAGCCCCTGAAGGCCCTGCTGAAGCCCCTGCCAGAGGGAGGAAGAAGCAAGGGAAGGAGAAGGGAGAGAGGAAACAGTACACAGGAAACAGGAAGGAGAAGGGAGAGAGGAGCATGAGGATGAGATGCTGGAATGGCTGAGGGAGAACGAGTACCTCTGGAGAAAGGACCACAGATTGTATCGGGACACCAAGAAGAAGCAGACAGCTTGGAGAGACAAGGCAGAGAGCCTGGGATACACTGCAGAAGTACTCCTAGGATGGTGGAAGCACATGCACTCCTGGTATGGCAAGCTACACCTCAAGAAATCCGGGCAGGCCGCTGTCAAGCTCACTGACCGGGAGATGTACGTCATGGCCAAGTGCAGTTTCCTGGAGGGTGAGATCCGCCACCAAGGAGCAGCTCCTCTGAGACCCCTCTCCCTCAGACAGCCCACAGACAGCCAGTCTTTTTCCAGCCAGGAGCCAGCTACCCTGTCCAGGCAGGTGTCTTCAGAGGGCCCCACAGCAGAGACCCCCTCGACAGCTGCACTCCCCCATGCCGGCGGACTTGGAAGATCCCGTGGAGGATAATGCCCTGCTGTCACAAATGGAGGAAGAAGCAGCAGCCAGCAGAGGCCAACCCACCCCCACCCCCAGCTCCAGAGGACGCAGGCAGAGGCACAGACTGAAGGGCCAGGACCACAGTGTGCTGTTGGAGATCAGGGACACAATGAAGACCAGCACAGAACTTCTCTCTCAGCTGGTTGACTTGGACAGAGCATCCTCGGGCCAGAAGCCCTTCATCACCTATGTGAGCCAGACCCTAAGGGACCTGCCCAAGGCCGAGTACCAAGTGATGAAGCAGAAGATCACAGCACTTCTGAAGCTGCTCCTACCCAGTCCAAGTATGCTCCTCCACCCCAGGCGATGTCACAGCCCTTCCACGGCTTTCAACAGCCCCTCACCTACCAAAGCTACAACTACCAGGACTTCCCACAGCACAGCAGAACTTCCCAGTCCAGGCCCAGGTTCATCACACGCCACAGATGCCAGACCTTACCCAGCTGCAGACCAAACAGCCTCACTACACTCCTCCTTCCTCCACCCCACAGCCAAGCCCATCAACGGACAATCTGTCATCAGTATTGGGCCTGACATCTCAAGTCCTTGATAAAGGGCCTCTCAACCTCACAGGACTGAGTCAGCTCTCGGATAGCTTCCTGAACACACTACCACCTGTTGTACCCTTGGGGCCAAGCACCCCAATGGCATCTCATACCAGCACTGAAGCCACAGCCACATCCACAGTCAATGCCTGCTTCACAGCTGAGACCATGGATATAACTCAGAGTAACTCAGAATAGTCTCAGAGACCAAGTTGTTTACTTGTTTAATAAAGTTTATCTTTGCTAAAGACACTTAATAGTTTACTTGGTTCATTTTGCTTATTTCATAAAGTCATAAAGTTTACCTAAGAAAGTTAATAAAGTTTATCTTTGCTTAAGACACTTAGTTTATTTGGTTCATTTTTTTTACTTAATAAAGTGTTGGTGAAAACTTTGAAAAAATGGTTAAGCCTTGGCATGCTTGTGGGATAGATAAGGATAGTTGTGGGATAGATAAACCTCCAGTGCAACCATAGTGGGACTGTATGGTCCACCATCCCAGCGATCCAAATGATTTTCTCCCCCTTTTTATAGAAAATATCGGTTGACCGCTAGGTGTCCTTCTACATACTCTAGACATACTGCAGACATCCTAAATATATGAGATACATCCCAGATACAAACGTTTTGTCCATTTTTAATACTTTATATACGAGATGCATATGCTTACATCCTTTCTATTTCCGTGCTACTAACGCTGTGTAGACGTTCCTTGTACCTTTTGTTTCCTCCCTCTTTCCGTTTTCAGCTGCAGCGGATGTGAGTTGAGGGGAGGGCCAGAGGATGCAGAGAGGATACAGCGGATGTTTAACGGATGATAACAGACATAGAACATTTGTTGCCTGTATATGTCGCGGATGTACATCGTACGCAGCGGAAAGTTCATCCGTTCACAAAGTTGTGCAGCTCAAAACTTCTTACGCGGATGAAATCGCAGTGGATGGATGCTCGACGGATAGAGCATATGAAACACGAATGCAGTGAGTACACAACGGATGCATAGCGTTTTCCAATGGATGGCAAGCTTTTTTTAACGTTTTACATCCTCTTTGCATCCATAAGTGCAGTGGGACTGGGCCTTAAGGGATAAATGCAACTCAGAAGGCCAGCATGTCAGCTATGCTGTTCAAAGTTCCACTTATTCAAAATTGTCAGAACAGAAAGTCTTTTGTTAGTCACCCTCTATATTAGGACCAAAAGACAGCTCAACTATTTTCCCCCAATGATACAAGGTAGAGTCATAATCACTGTTCCTCACTTCTCTGGAGTCATGCAATGGGTATTATTCGGGTATTAAATAGATATGATTGTATGTGGCTGCTCAAACTCAGCAACAATCAATAGAATGATCACAACAACCAGTTAAAACCAAAAGGAGCATTGCATACATGGAGCAAAACACAACTGTCAGTAAAGAAGGAGCTTACCCAATACTCAGGCCCAAAGCCCAAGAGAAGAACCTATTCTTTAATGCCTTAAATAGCTGGCACAATCAGGGCCATCAGAATCTTATTGTTGCACCACTGGGCAGGTGCCATAACAGAGAAGGCAACCTTGAGGGTCCAATTAACTGACACTGCTTGACAGAAGGGACCTAGAATATGCCCATCCTGCCAGATCTCGTGAGACAAGCAGACAATTGAAGACAGACTGTCCTGCAATTAACCTGGCTTACAGGGACTTTATAGGTGATAACCAACACTCTGAATGGCACCTGGAAATCCACTAAGAACCAATAAAACTTGCAAAGTAAACACGGCTACATAGGTGAAATGAAATATAGTCATGATTATCTGCACTGCCATGTTTTTGATGTGTTGAAACCTCATCGCAACCACAATCTAAAGTTCTTAACCAAAAAAATACAAACATTTAAACAAGTACCAGAATAGATTAATACCATGACTCATTAGTGGAAAACCTTTATTTATTAAATGAATCATTTACCATCATAAAATATTTCATTTTTTTCTCATTATATGTTTGCACAAATTACTAGTCCCACAAAAGCACATGTTGATGGTGTTAAAGGGATTGCTCAACATTAAAATATTTATATTTTTCCATCTACTAGGGCCATTTATGCTATGGGGAATTTTAGAAATAACAAAATTAAAAACCAGAACAAAATTAGTATGTCCAGTTTTTAAATTGTTTTTATTTTTTATTTTCTGAATCTTTCTGCACGTTTTTCAGTATTCCCAGTGCAAAAACTGGTGTATGAAAATCAAAAAGAAACTAAAAAAAAGCCATTCTTGAAAGGGTGAGCTGGATTGGAGAGATTCTGACACATATATAGCCAGAAATGCTTAAGATCACCAACTTCTCACAAGGAATGGCTTCTGGACATAAGCACGGGTGCTCCAATGTTATCTTCTTAAAGAACGTCTGGAAACACTATGGATTTTATTACAATATTAGAGGGATTCAAATTAAAATAGAAAACTATACTGCATTGTAATTTGAGCCTTTATCTTGCTGCCCTAGGAACAATTCACAAAATTGCTCTACCAATGTCCTCAGTTTATATTGCTCTAAGTTAGAGCCATGGTGACACACTGATTAGAATGCAGTATTGCAGACTAATTCTGTTGATTGCCAGCAATTTGATCCTGACAGGCTCAAAGTTGACTCAGCTTTCCATCCTTCAAAGGTGGGTAAAATGAGGACCCAGATAGGAAATGCTAACTCTGTAAACTGCTTATATTGGGCTGTAAAGCACTATGAAGTGGTATATAAGCCTAATTGCTATTGCTATATTAAACTTGTATAGTATATATTACACCAGGGGTGTCCAAACATGGCAACTTTGAACACTTGTGGGCTTCAACACCCAGCATGCTTGACTGGGGAATTCTGGGAGTTGAAGTCTTTGCACTTACAGATGCAAAGAGGATGTAAAATGTTAAAAAAAAAGCTTGCCATCCGTTGGAAAACGCTATGCATCTGTTGTGTACTCATTGCATACGTGTTTCATACGCTCTATCCGTCGAGCATCCATCCACTGCAATTTCATCCACGCAAGAAGTTTTGAGCTGCACAAAACTTTGTGAACGGATGAACTTTCCACCATGTACGATGTACATCCGCGACATATATGAGCAACAAACGTTCTATGTCCGTTTATCATCCGTTAAACGTCTGCTGTATCCTCTCTGCATCCTCTGGGCATCCTCGCAACTCACATCCGCTGCAACTGAAAACGGAAAGAGGGAGGAAAGAAAAGGTACATGGAACGTCTATACATCATTAGTAGCACGGAAATAGAAAGGATGCACAGTGAACAGTTTGCATCCGATATACATCTGCGCGGCATCCTCTTTCTTTCCTTTAGGCGTACGTGATGCATCCGCTTTATCCGCGATATGTCCACTTTGAAATTCTCCCCCGGAACTCCTGCAGAGGTGTCATCCGCTTCCATCCACTAGGCTTCCTATGAACATCCGTTTAACATCCCCGCTACATACTACCCACGTCCGTTCTTTTCCGTTCTTTTCCGTTATGTTTATGCAAATTTTCATCACTTTTTGGAGCGGATGACAACGGATGGAGCCACCCCCGAAATTTTGCTCGTCCGCTGTGTCCTTTATGCATACGTTTTGCGTCCGTTGGCCAGTGGGACCGGGCCTTAAGACACATGTTCACACTATGCCATGCACACCAGATTTTTTTTTTTAATGAAGTATAAGTACACATTATGTACATATAAGGTTGACTCAGCCTTCCATCCTTCTGAGGTAGGTAAAATGAGGACCCAAATAGTTGGTCATATGCTGACTGTGTAAAACAGCTTAGAGAGGGCTGTAAAGCAGTGTAAAACGGTATATAAGTCTATTATTGCTATACAATAAGCACTATGCCAGTTACTTTATAGGCTTGTTATTTATCCAGCATGCGACACTTACAAATGGTCAGCATATGAACTCCACCTTAGTTTAATATTCTGCTTACTACTATTTCTGAACTCAGTAGTTTTCCTATACCATCAAATCTTTCTATGAGTTCTCTACAATCTTGTCAAGGAAGAGAGGAATAATTATTCATGTGATCATCATTCATCCATTTTCATTACTCTTTTCCGATTTCTTTGTTTGCAATATCTTTCCTATGGACCAAGTTTATTGTTGCTGAAAATACAAAACTAATGAAAAAAATTGTATTACCTTCAAGAAAGGCACAAGGTATGGTTGAGGTGAAGAATTAAGTTCCCGATACAACCTACTGGTGAAGTCTTCTGCTTCAATTTTTCCATCCTATGTGAAACACACGTGAAACATATTTTTCAGGGGAATAAATTACAAAAATAAATCTTCATACGTTTAAGCTCACAAGTAAAGAAACTGTAATGAGGTAACGCACAGCAATATTGCAGAACTTTCTTTCATTAATTAAATTAAACAGTCTTTTTATTAATTCAAAAATATCTGTTTGTTTAAGGGTGACACCTTATGAACTTTACTAAAATGGAAGAGGGAATGCTAGATAAGTCAAAAGTTGGGGAGAAAGAAAGAGAAACCCGCTACAATTATTTTTTAATCCACAGATCAGCACCATAACCTAAGCAAATCTCTCAAAGTAACCCATAAAACTTTCAATATTTGGCTCTTCCAAGAAACTATATTTAGGGTTAGATTTACGGTTAGGTTTAAAAAAACGTAATCTTTAAACAATATTGTGATGTATTTTTTTTAGATGTTCTTGTAGCCACAACATTGCTTAAGAACACATGAACTAAACCATGGTTGCAATAATGATTTAACAGATCTTCTTACCAGCAAGTTCTGGACTAGCTCTTTCACATTCGCTGCAGTTTCTGTCGACTGCTTTCCAGAAGACGCCAGTTTTATTAGCGTTGAGAGAAAATTCTTGCATTTCTTCACATTTTCCATGGTTTCCTATTAAAACAAACAAGATAAAACAGGTCAGCTTTATTTTAAAAAAAATTCAAGATAGGAAAAAAAAACAGGCTCTGAGATCTAAAAGGGTCACTGAATAATCAACGTAAGGAAATGGGCATAGCTGCGTGCAGCTCTTTGACCCTCAAACCATTTGTAAAGGTTTGAAGTGAGTAAATTTAATAGTAAACAAAACAAAACAAAATCTCCACGAGCATTTAAAATAGGCAAAGTATTTCTTTTATAAAATTATCAATTGTAGATTTTGCTTATACACATGGTAAGTCATTTTAATGAAGAATTCAGCACTGAAGTAACATTTATATTTGCTCCCATTGGCATTTATAGCATCACAACATTCAGCTGGCTCTTGAATTACAACTGATCGTTTAGTGTCCTTTCAAAGTTGCAGCGGCACTGAATGACGACTTATAACTTGGTCCTCATGCTTACAATTGCAGCATCCACAGGGTCAGTGATCAAAATTTAGATGCTTACCAACCAGCATTTATCTACAATAATTGCACTGTTACGTGATTGCCATTTGCCAGTCAATTTCCAACAAACACAGTCAATGGCGGAAGCAGGATTCACTTAATGGCTACATGATTCACTTAACAACCACAATGATTCACTTAACCACCGTGGGAAAACAGGTCATAGAATCGGGAATGACTCACGTAATATAACCTCTTGCTTAGCAATGAAACTTCGTTTCCCAATTGTGGTTATAAGGACTACTTGACTTAGGGACTGTAGTTTCATACTTCTAAGGTATGTCATAGCCTATAATTATAGTTTTATAGTTATAGTTTTACTTTATTGTCATTGAAGCTCATACAATGAAATGCGATCTTCAGTGTACATCATACATAAGAAAACTATAAAAATAAAATAAAAACAGACATTGAAAACTCCTGATACATTAGTATTATACTATACAGTAAAATTCAATATAGTTACTGTTCTGGGAGAGCAGCTGTTTTTCAACCTATTTGTCTTTATTTTTATTGTCCTGTACCAACTGCCAGTTGGTAATAGTTCAAAAAAAGGATGCCCAAGATGAGATGGATCTTTGAGAATGTTTTGAACTTTCTTAAGACAGCAGGAGCTATAAAGCTATTCCAAAGAGGGGAGAGGGCAACCAATGATCCTCTGGGCAATGAAGTTAATCCCCTGGAACACTGTCCTATTTGCACCATGCAATTGGCAAACCATACACAGGTGCAGTAAGTTAAAATACTCTCTATGGTGCAGCAGTAGAAGGTCACCAGAAGTTTTTCATCCAGTTGTTATTTCCTGAGAAGTCTTAGGTAGTATAATAGCAGTGGCCCCCAACTTTTTGGGAACCAGAGACCGGTCCTATGGAGTGAGGTTTTTTTCACGGACTGGAGGAGGCATGGCTTCACATGCTGCCTGCAACCCACAGATGGACCTTCTCTTGTTTGCACAGCCCAGTTTCTGGCAAGCCACGGACTGGTATTGGTCATGGACTAGGGGTTGAAGACTCTTGGTCTATAGGACTCTACCAATAATCCCATGTTCCATATTGAACATTTATTTGATGACAGATTCTGTTGTTGGTAAGCTAATAAGATCTGTCTTTTTGGTTTGTAGCAAATAGCAATCAGCATCTTACTGTGGCCGCAGTGGAAGTTGCTGTGGCTCCTTGCACCGTCCTTTGAGGGGTTCCAGTCTGCACAGCAGTCGCAGTACCTAATGCTGTTGTTTGTGCAGGAGTACCCAGAACAATCTGAGGCTGCAACACAAAGATATTAGATTGGAGGTGGGGAGGGAAAAGAGGAAGGAAGAGAAATAAGAGCGAATTCATTACGATCAGATTGTCTTCCATGGTCTATTTCCCAAAATAGATCCTGCTTTTAGATACTATTTAATGCTGTTTAAAAGAAGGACCTCCAGGTGGCACAAAATCCTATGCATTCAACTGAAAACCCTGGAAGCAGATTTTAAAAAGCGCTGCTTAAAAAAAAGAGAAGGTGGTAGAATTTGCACACAGAAATGTGTAAGCCATTGGATGCAGCTCAGTGCTAGAACCAACAAACTTGTTTCACTTTTGCTTCTTAAGAATTGCCCCGAATTGTGGGTATGCCGGGCAAACAAATACGTACGAGACATTCATCATGGACGAGGAAGGTGGGTGGTAGGTGGGAATGTTTGCTGCCATGTCCCAACAGTAGCCTAAAAGGGTAACTTTAAACCACAATTTACGAAGGGAGGCACAAAAATGTATTGTGTAGTTTAAAAGATATTATTTGAGGGAAGAGCTGAAATGTATTTCCAGCTTCCTTTGACTCTTCAATGGGTTTACTGCCTAGAACTATCAAAAGTCCAAGTATCAGGAAATAACTAATTTACAAGCATGAATCTAAACCAGGGGTCTTCAAACTTGACAGCTTTAAGACTTGTGGACTTCAACTCCCAGAATTCCTCCTCCAGTCATGTTAGTTCAGGAATTCTGGGAGTTGAAGTCCACAAATCTTAAAGCTGTCAAGTGTGAAGACCCTTGATCTAAACCATTTGCAACATTAGATACATTAAATAAATTTTAAAAGGGAGGCACCTGCTTAGACAGACTGCTATAGAGGATGGATAAATACAAGTAAGTGATAACCATGCAGTCACAATAATGCCTTTATTAACCAGACACAGACAGACAAATCAAAGTGTGTTATTTCTCCCAAAGGTTTTCAAACTTGCAATCTATCAGGAATACTTTCTGCTGAGCTTTATCTATTGAGAACAATATCCAAATGTATGAACTTATGCTATCGAAATCACAAGACTTAGTGATTACAGTAATCTAAAAGCAAATATCTAAGAGGGGTTTCTTGAATATAATTTTTAATGTGTATGGAATTCTAGCTATAAGAAGATAATCTCACAAATCTGAGATTACATTCCAATCAAGTGCCCAACACTCCTGTCTTTAGAGAAGACTTTTACCGATCAAGGAACTTTATGAAGTTTCCAATGAATCTCCTTGTTCAGGAACCACTACTATTTCAAGAAGTCAACAGCAATCCTTTGCATATGGCTTAATGGTAAATCCATTTTGTACAGTAGGACTTACCCATCTATTTGGGAGAAGGACTGTTAATCTCACCAAGGTGTCTTAGCAGACATAGAAGCCTCTCTAAGAGATTCTTAATCATCAAGGTCATGGTTGTCTCAAAGGTGCTTTTTCAAAAGGCAACTGGACTTTGTTTTTTCCTTGAGGAAGAACATGTTTTGCTTCTCACCTAAGAAGACTCAACAGTTGTGGGGATGACCTACCTTCCATTCCCCCGCACCATCCAGTCACAACGTATGACACTTCTTGGATAAGAAGCAAAATGTCTTTTTCCTCCTCCTCCTCTAGGAAAACACAGGCCAGTTGCCTTTTGGAAAAGCATACATGCATGGCATGGCATGGCATGGCATGGCATGGCATGGCATGGCATGGC
>BLBF01000049.1:6978134-6993066 GCA_015471245.1 Laticauda colubrina
GCATGGCATGGCATGGCATGGCATGGCATGGCATGGCATGGCATGGCATGGCATGGCATGGCATGGCATAGAATAGAATTCTTTATTGAGCAAGTGTAATCGGACAAACAAGGAATTTGTCCCAGGTGCATAAACTCACAGTATACATATAAACAGCAAATAATAGGTGATAGGTCATAATCATAGTTACAATCATTAATCATACATTACAAATAGTGGATTAACCATAAGAAACTAATAGGGGTAGGAATATATATATTATTATTATGATAGTATTGGAAGAAATATCAACTGGGTTTAAAAACAAAAATAAAACTGCTCACCTGGACTACAGGAGGCCTTTGTAACGTTGTTGTGGGTTGTACAGTTGTCTGTGCCTGAGACACTTGTTTGATTATAGTGGTTGGTGCTACCTGCCGAGCAATTATAGGAGTTCCCGGTGCCTGGAAAAGGTACATTCACCAAAAAGCAGTTAAATATAATTAAATAAAGGAGGAATCACAAAATAATTTAGCAGAAGGGCAGGGAGAACGGTGTTTTGCAAAACTTGACATAAAATAACTTATGCGCTTTCTTCAGCTGCTTCTCCTTCAAAATATGCCTATAGCCTGATTCAGTCATTGCTAACTGCTATCTGATCCATATTCATCATTTCAACAATGTGGTTTTTGACATTTTTCACTGACGTTTAAAAACAAATCCTTGCATATAAAAATCTGCCTATGACTACACAATCATATAGAGCATTACAATTTTGCAAGCTAATTTTTCCCCCTACTGGGATTCTAGAGGTCACTGAATAAATACTTTTCATGTTAAATACAATTAATATAATAAGAATGCTAAGAACAGAGAACCGCTACATTCAAAAGTGTGTTAAGTGTTATTGAGGTGATGAGGATAAAGTGGCTTGTGACAGATTTTTGTTAAGTTGTGAAGATGTCACAAATGGGCTCTTAGAAAGGGTCTAGAAAAAGAGGATTAGAAGAATATAAAGCCATCAGGAAGAATTTCAGCCCACCAGGAAAAGTACAACAAAAAGTAAACAGAGAAGAAAAAGTATACTATGGCCAGTTATAACGAGCAGACCTGTAGTATAATGATGGTTGTACGCTTCCCAAAGTCACATTTGTCATCTTTATAAAAATGATAGTTTGTTTAAACAAATGAATATAGGTAATTCTCGACTTACAACCACAATTTGAATTGGAACTTCCATCACTAAGTGTGACAGTCATTTAAGTGAGTTGTGCCTGATTTTATGTTCTTCTCTGCTTGGGTCATTAAGTGAATCCAGCTTCTCCCATCAACGTTGTTTGTTGGAAGCCCCTTAGAAAGGTTGAAATACAATCAAGTGACTTGGGATACTTCAACCGCCATAAATGCATGTGGGTTGTCCAAATTTTGATCAGGTGACTGTGAGGATGTATGTACTATAAAGATTGGTCATAAGTCATTCTTTTTACCTCTGTCATAATTTTGAATGGCCGTTAAATAAGTGATCATTAAGTCGAGGATTGCCTGTATATAAAAATAATCCTAACCCCAAAACTGAAATAACAAGTTGCAAAGAGACCCAAGAAGGTAATCAAAATCAAGCCATAATTGGGAATAAAATTTGAATGAGGTAATGTGCATGACTGCTGGAATATTTCAACATTCAATTCTGCAAAATCAAATCACAAAACCTCTGTCTTAAAATGTAAGGCCAAAGCAGATTTCATTTCAGAAATGCTACCTTGATTCTGAGACCTTAAAGCTGTCAATTTTCAGCTTGATGGACACAAAGCACCTTTCCAAGCTGCAAGAAGTGTGATGGCCTTAATATTAAGTAAGGATGCTATTATTTTATATTAATAACATAAAAGCTATATATACTCAAACTGGGAAACAGAATATAATTAATTATTAAACGCAAAACTCTCAGCTAGGTACTTGATCTGCCCTAGCTTCCACTCTCATCTCAAATGCTTTCAACTGCTTGTATCCCTATGATAGGGCCAAATACCCCCACATCTTTAAAACCTTAAATGCATGGATTTAAAAAAAAAACAAAACAAAGCATGCAAAGTTTTTTTCTTTTATATTTTGTGGACATTTGAGGAAACTGTATTTACTTAAAGAAATTTGGACTGTTAAAAGCAAAGGAAAAGATACAAATCAAAAATTAGTCAAGAAACCCAAAAAGCCAGGGAATACACTCAAACTTTGCAACGTTTGCCTCGGAATTAGAAAATTATCAGCACCAACTAAGTGCAAACAGGATGCCCCAAACTGGCTCTTCTGATTATTAATTACTATTAATTATTATTCAATATTATCATGATCGCTGAAAAGCAATTACAAGATAAATAGGATAGAAGCTTTGGTATTCAGTAATCACAGGCTTTCCCTAAGCAGGTACCAAAAGAAAATCAAAATAATCTTCAAAAGTAATTAGAAAATAAAACCTTCAGTCTACAGAAACAAGTAGCACATTCTTTTCCCTAGGCCAGAAATTTTTAACTCTTTCATGTCACTTTTTTTTTTTTTGAGTCAGAACTATATGCATATATCATAAACTGAATTTTTCATCTGTTTAGAAGTAGAAGATATACAGTTCACATCCTGCAAACAATCCCCCCCTCTCTCGGGGGGGGGGAGAGAGAGGGGGGGGGGGGGGGAGGGAGGGAGGGAGAGAGAGAGAGAGAAAGAAAGAGAGAGAGAATGAGAATTATCAGGGGAGCAATTCTGACAGTAAAATAAAACAGAGGAACCACAGTATTTATTATTCCTTTTAACTTCCCAGGGTTCCTTCCCACTTATTTAAAATTGGAAGCAAAACAATAAAAACCAGGGATTATCAACATATTATTTTACTTGATAATATATAAGGTAGTGCATCCTTATACACTGATGACAAGAGTGATCAACTTGGAATTTGTTTGACTTCTTTCTAAAAATTATCAACACGCATTAGAGTGACAAAAACCTTAATTCTAATGGGAGTAAGGAAAGACATATGGACAATTTCTGTGTCAAACTCCAAACAGATACAGAGTGATAGCCATAAATATAATCTGCTGGAAATTTCACATGGTATAAAAGGTAGGATTTGTCATATAATTACAATCAATATCAACATTTATTCTCACACATAAAGTTTTTAGACATTTTGCAGTCTTTTGCTTATCAGAGAAACGGAAGATTCAATTTGATAATAATACTATGCATGCACATAAAATTTGCCACACATTTGGGCATTTCTGGTTTGAGACTGAGGCTTTGCTGTTTCTTAATACTGTGTGGGCGGTTAGATTTTGAAGCAGAATTGCTTCTGGCAGGATTTTGCAGAAGGAACTTTAGGTATATTCCAGCAATCAAACTGCTTGCTTTCAAGGATAACATCTTGTAATCCACATTTATGAAAACACTGGAAATCTAAGATTTGATTCCTGAAGGACAAGAAGAAGAATCCTTGAATGTTATCGGGCAGGACCATATCTGGCTAGCATGTCAAATACTTTCAGGGGATCCTTGGACAAAAACAAGGTATAGGGGAGAAGGTCCTAGGCAGAGCACCAGAGTGAAAACAGCCAACTCTTATAATGTCAGCCTCCCAAGTAGACCAGATAGGAAACATGACAAGATGAGCAAATTCTACTTTATTATAGAATCTTGAAAGTCTGAAAGTACAAATCTCCTGCCATCTCTTTTTACCTCCTGATTAGTTAGGGCGGATCCTTTCTAAGTTTCTTTCTCCAACCATTATCTAACTATGGGTTCTTCCCCCTTTTATCTGACCATTCCCTAGGCAGCCTCTCTTCTCCCCATTTTCCAAGGTCATTCTCACATTCCATTACAGATACCTTCAACATAAGAAAGAATTTAAGGTGTTATTTTACTTACATTTCTCAGGGAACTGACCTGCACAGTCGAGAGTTGGACTGGAGAAGCACTAGTAGATGTGGCAGGGCGAGGAGTCATGGTAGTTTGAGACTGGGACTGTGCATGGGCTTGGGCCTGCATTTGTGCCAAAGCATGTTGAGGGATCATCAGTAGCTGGCCACTCTCACTACGTACAATGACCATGCCTAACAGAAAACAGAGAAAGCAGCCATCAGAATTGATTTGAGAAAGAAAATCAACCCCAGCTGAGAAGGGAGGAAGATGCAACAAACATCACTGAAGATGCTAAGAGAAACATCAGTTGGGTTTCGATTAAGATACGAAAATGCCCTTTAAATGTTATACTTCACCTCATAATTTGCAAGAAAATGGCATTAATGTAGAAAGCCAGCATACAAAATTTATTTTGACCCAGTTTCAACAAAGATTAAAAGCTGCTGGACAGCTCTTAGAACAAAAACAAAATTTTCCTTCAACAAAGCTTCCGTTGATGCATTCTGAGTTTCAGTGAGCGGAATTACTACCTTACAACCCTCTCAATCACTTCTCTCATGTCTTCAGCAAAATAAATTCTACAACCATTTAAAAAGCAAAATACATGTTTGAACACCTAAAACTTTGCAAAGAAATGATTACTGGAGATACCTTTTTGTCTTGGAAAATTGCATTTTAAATAAGATTCTTCCTTCAAGATGCCCAACCTAATTACACATGTGGATCAGCCCTATTAACTGCATAATAACTACACAAGATAGCGTTAAGTTGAGGAGTGGTTGAAAAGTCTTAATGAAGACTTAATGAACAACTTATCTGTTAGTACAGTAGATTTAAATTCCATTCTACCATCCACTATACAGCTCACTATATTTTTCTGGTTTCACACAAATGTAAAATTGTTTATCTTGGAATGATGGTCCCACTTTTCCAACACTTTACTCACTTCTGAAAAGAGTAACTGGAGGAAAAACCTGACACTGAGCATGGTTTTATTCAACCAGCCTTAAAAGCCACCAGCCAATCAAATGCAAGTTTCAGAAATAGAAACACAAATTGTCTAACTTCTAAATTAATTTTCCACAACAGTTTTAGTCACAAAAGTAGTTATAAAAATCAAAACTGCCCTCCAGTGCATCTGTAACAGACAGTGGAGCACTGAATTATATCCCCAAAGAAAAATTAAAGTCTTCATTTCTCTGCTCAGCTTCATAGATCTGCAGACTTAGCTTACTATAACAGTTATGGGCAGGGAGAAGATTGAAAAACCTAAAAAAAGTCCATGCAGTGGCTCCAAATCCCAGGAGCAACAAAATTAATATAGTTAATCCATTTAAATGGAAATATATTAAATATTTAAATTAAATATTTTAATTTAAATTGCATATCTATTAGCGTAAATAAATTAAATATTTAATTTAAATTGCATATCTATTAGCGTAGGTATAAAACAGTATTACGGACTGAATTTTTTTATTTCTTCAAAGCATAATGTATTTCACATATTCTACACAGAAATAAGTGAAGCATAATAAACTAAAGCATACCAATCTACATAAAAACAACAGTCTAGAATCTTCAAGCAATTGAGAAACTATTCATCTCATGAAGATAACAGCAAAATTAGCACCATACAAAACAAAAAGGGCGTTGGTACTTACCTGATACGTCCGTTCTCTTTGAGCTGTGAAGAGCATCCAGTAGTGGGAGGTGCTTAGTCTCCGCATTCACAGGCTGAGCTTGGTTTGTGGAACGCTCCTTCTCCACCACGTGACTCCTCAGCGTTCCCCAGTTTTGGCGAAGATGAGGGAAAAAAGCGCTCTCATCCTCACATACAAAAAAGTTCATTGGCTGAAACAGGACCCCACCAGATGGAAAAAAAGGGTGGGGCTGGATGCTCTTCACAGCTCAAAGAGAACGGGCGTATCAGGTAAGTACCAACGCCCTTTCTCCTATGAGCTGTTCACAGCATCCAGTAGTGGGACATACCAAAGCTTGGCCTGTCCTATGGGAGGGACTCCGTCTGGTCTGGAATCACCTCCTGGTCTCTGTGGACCCGTTGCAAAACTCTTCTGCCGAAGGAAGCCTCAGCAGAAGCAAACACATCAATTCTGTAATGGCTAATGAAGGGCAATGGGGAAGCCCAAGCCGCGGCCCAACAGATTTCAGTTATTGATGCCTGTGTGGCCCATGCTGCCGAAGTTGCTGCACTCCTTGTTGAATGAGCTGTTATGCCCTTAGGCACCTGCAGAGATTGGATCTGATATGTTTTTGCTTTTGCCGCCCGTATCCAACGGCCTATCGTAGATGGTGAAACCTTGAAACCCTGAGAATTTGGCTGAAAGGACATGAATAAAGCCTCTGATTTCCTGAAAGCTGCTGTACACTTGATATAGATTCGCAGGGCACGCCTCACATCAAGCTTATGCCATTGTCTTTCCATCCCCTGTGATGGTCTGGGACAAATATTTGGAAGAATAAGCTCTTAAGTTCTACGAAAAATCAAATTGACCTTGGACATAAATGTGGAATCGGGACAAAGGACCACACGATCAGCATGAAAAACGCAGAGATCTTGTCTGACAAACAGGGCTGCAATTTCCAAGATACGATGAGTGGAAGTGATTGCTACCAGGAAAATTATTTTGTCCGTGAGAAATTGGAGACTTGATTATTTCAAAGGTTTGAAAGGACCCTTAGTGAGAGCGACAAGGACCTTGTTAAGGTCCCAGGTGGGATAACGGTGCACTGATGGAGGGGGTAAATTGGTGGCTCCTCGAAGGAAAGATCTTATGTGTGGGTGATGTGGAAGAGAACTGAGGCCCTTGTGATCGAGAACTGATGCCAAGGTCGCCACCTGCCTTTTTAACGTATTAGGTGACAACCCCTTATCAAGTCCCTCCTGTAAAAACTCTAGAATCTGGGCAACAGAGGGAGAAGCAGGATCAATTTGAAGCTTACTATACCATTTGCAGAATGTTGACCATGTGGTGTTATAAATGCGAATTGTGGAGGGGCGTCTGGCGGCTAAGATAGTGTCGATAACTCTGTTGGAGAGCTTTTTGCTCTTCAAACCACTCCACTCAACCTCCAGACGGTCAGTTGTAAGCATTGAGGATCTAGATGTTGAAGAGGCCCCTGAGTGAATGAGATTCTGTCTGACGGGATTCTCGGGGGGGGGGGCTACCGAGAGACTGCAGAGATCCGCGAACCATGGCCGTCTGGGCCAATAAGGTACAACTAGAAGTAATTCTGCTCTCTTGGCTAGTAACTTCTGGATGCCTTTGGGAACCAGTGGAAGTGGAGGGAATGCATAAAGGAGCCCCGGGGGCCAACGACAGCGGAGCGAATTGTAATTCTCCTATGAGCTGTTCAGAGCATCCAGTAGTGGGAGGTGCTTAGTCTCCACATTCACAGGCTGAGCTTGATTTGTGGAATGCTCCTCCTCCACCACGTGACTCCTCCTCAGTGTTCCCCAGTTTTTGTTCAGCCTTGTGCGAGACAGGTAGTGCTTTGGATACTTCCTTGACTGAAACAGGAATATTAGCAGGTTTGATTGCAATTCGGTTTTCCTTTGGTTTTTTCCTTTGTCTTTAGCTTTCAATCCTTATCAGTCTGAGAGTCCGGTTTAAGGGAAGCACTGTTCATGCCCCCCCCCCAAAAAAAAGAGGTGGTGGGAGGCTTTTGGAGCTTCTCTGCTCCACCTCCCCACAGCCAAAATTTTCTTGCCTCTGCCAGTTTTGATTGCCACTGTGTCTTTATTCCATTTGCTTGCTAGCGGCTTGATATTTCGTTTTAAAGTCGTATCGCCTTTACCCCCCCCCCCCTCCGAATGCCATTTTCTTCAGTGGGGAAGTTAATTAGTATTAATTCCCCTTTCTTCTCCACCATTTCTGTTGATTTGAGAGCTCAGGCTTCATTTGAGCTCTGGCTTAGTTAGCAAGGCGGGAAACTGCTGCTGAGAAGCGCGTGAAAAGACTTTAACTGCTGGAGGCCATCTTGAGTGCCACCTCGTGGCTGCGCGCCTTGTCTGTCTTTCCTGAGCTGTGTGAGGTATTTTCTCCTCGAAGCAACAGAATTCCTTCAGGATTCTGAGAGTTGTTTTACCCTCGTTTTGGCCACCTGCACTCAAGGATAATTAATTCGCTTTTAAAATTGTAGGCTTAACCCTCACAGCCTTATTCTCAGTGGCACAGCAGCAAGCACCTAGGCCAGTGTCCACCTGTGCAGGGAAGTTTATTGCAATATATATTGCAATATTAATAATAGAACAACCAATATTAATGAGTGATCCAATTAGCCAAATAGTGAATGCCTAAGGGCTGGATTGATGATTGTAAGGGCCTTCAGCAGCTTCCCTGCACAGGCGGACACTGGCCTAGATGCTTGCTGCTGTGCCACTGAGAATAAGGCTGTGAGGGTTAAGCCTACAATTTTTAAAAAGCGAATTAATTAACCTCGAGTGCAGGTAGCCAAAATGAGGGTAAGACAGCTCTTAGAGTCCTGAAGGGATTCTGTTGCTTCAAGCAGAAAATACCTCACACAGCTTAGGAAAGACAAACAAGGCGCGCGGCCATGAGGTGGCACTCAAGATGGCCTCCAGCAGTTAAAGTTTTTTCATGCGCTTCTCAGCAGCAGCTTCCTGCCTTGCAAACCAAGCCAGAGCTCAAACGAAGCCTGAGCTCTCAAACAACAGAATGGTGGAGAAGAAAGGGGAATTAATACTAATTAACTTCCCCACTGAAGAAATGGCGTTCGAAGGGGGGGTAAGGGTGACACGACTTTTAAAATGAAATATCAAGCCGCTAGCAAGCAAACAGAATAAAGACACAGCGGCAATCAAACTGGCAGCGGTTAGAAAATTTTGGCTGTGGGGAGGTGGAGCAGAGCAGTTCCAAAAGCCTCCCACCACCTTTTTTGGGGGGAGGGGGGCATGAACAGCGCTTCCCTTAAACCGGACTCTCAGACTGATAAGGATTGAAAGCTAAAGACAAAGGAAAAAACCAAAGGAAAACTGAATTGCAATCAAACCTGCTAATATTCCTGTTTCAGTCAAGGAAGTATCCAAAGTACTGCCTGTCTCGTACAAGGCTGAGCAAAAACTGGGGAACGCTGAGGAGGAGTCACGTGGTGGAGGAGGAGCGTTGCACAAATCAAGCTCAGCCTGTGAATGCGGAGACTAAGCACCTCCCACTACTGGATGCTCTGAACAGCTCATAGGAGAACAACAAAATTAGCAGCATAAGGACACCTGCTTTCATTTGGAAAATAAAAATATTTTAGAATGTAAAATAGTAAATGTAATGATATTAAATAGTAAATGAATGTAAAATGTTTCGTAAGAGAAATAGTTGAATGTTTGCTAATTTTCTTTTAAAAGTTTGCTTACTGATAAGATCTTCCTAGAAAAGGGGAGGGGCTGAAGAGATTAAGTCTTCTGAATTGAAATTGGGTTGTTCTCACTTCTTTTTTTTGGGGGGGGGGGTAATTTTATCTGGGTTTTCACACAAAAAAAACATAATACAAATAAAACATCTTTTTTGAAAATAGCAGGGTCCCGGGTTACACTTCTTCATACAGACACAAATTCAATTTCATGCTCATTTTTATGTTCTATTCCATATCTTATTACTAGTTTTACATTTTCTGCATAGCTTTTCTCCTCTTTTAATTTTCTCAATTTTATTTTGATTATCTCATCTCAATTCAAATTATTATATTTATACTTTTGTCTGTCCTGTTTCAATTTCATATTATCTTTTCTCATTAAACAAATTTTCTCCTGTAGTTACTAACCGGAGTATGACACCTTTATATCTTTTAATTTTATCCATTCAACTCTTATTTAAGCTTCAATGTATACCTTAAGGTTATAACATTCAATATAATACATAATTTCCAACTTCCTGAGTTGTTCTAACTTCTGACAATGCTCCAAGATCAAAACAGCTTCACTGAAATCTCAACTTGTTGAAAACACAACGGTCCGTTTTAAGCTTTATAGAGTCATATACAGGTGGATCTTTGCAACGGTTGCTGAACAAGGAGTGATTATGACTGGTCCTCTGAGTTCTGCCCATTGTAGAACCCCATGCTCACATGGTTATGACGTATGGCTTTCTTCACCAGCTCTCCACAAACAAAGTCAATGGGAAGGTTAGGAGGAAGACAGAACTCACGCACACATGAAATCTTCACTTAATAACCTGTGCAGTCCACACAACCACCCAGGACTGCTGGAATTGCTGTCACTAAGAGGCATGGTCCTCTGATGTCACGCTTTATGACAAACCTGATCCCAGTTGTCATTGTTAACCAAGGATTAGCTATAATATAAGGGTTGGAAGGAACTTCTGAGATCTTCTAATGCCTCAATTCACTATCACAGCCATCCAGTTTCTAGTTAAGCAACACTAAAAGACTGTTCATTATTAAACAACTTTTACTGTTAGGAATTGTTCTCTGGTATCCAACAGAACTGTTTTGATTCCCTTGAAAATTATTTGTTTATTTATTTACAAGGTTCCATTTCTACGGCTGCCCAGTTAAACATGGGCTGTTATTTCTTCCCCTGCTTTCTGAAACTAAACAATCCATCATGATCGCCCTTCAAATTCTTATCTAATATTGCATTTCCATTTTCATCTTCTGCACATGTAAACTTGCTTTACACAAGTAGTCATTTTTTTTCTCCTCTAGCCACACTCCTTCTCGCTTAATCTTTCCCTCAGCACGCTCCTGCCACTTCATTATAACTGAGGATAGATTTTTTTTTAAAATGAATAATAGAAAGTTTGCTTTGTAAATTGCTTAACTGCAATTCTCTCATCTATTTAATCAAACTTTTTTTTATACCTGATTAATTCCTCTGATCATTTACCTCTGTATTTTGTGTATATTCACCAGCCCTACATATGTAGCGGGTTTATAGATGTGTGCGCACATTTTTAGAAACTTTCTTCCACACACTCCAGAACTGAAAAATATGTCACCTAAAAAAGACTGGATTGTGAAAGGAAGCTTGAGGGAGGGGGGAAGGGGAGGGGAAGGGAGAACACAGAAGCAGGGCAAAATTTAATTTGCACAAAGGGACTCTGCATATGGCCAGAAATATTGTCTATACACATTGAACCAGACTCCTTAATTCTGTAACAGGATAATCTGACGTTCACCAAGTGTAAAGGGAAAGCATCTTGCAGGAGTGGGAAGCCACTTTAATGCAATCTGCACTTTTGATGGCCATTGGAACTAAATGTTGCATAACAAAAAATAGTCGATACTTAAAATTATGCATCTAAAGTCTCCTACTCTTAAAACTGAAGAAATCTTTAAGAGATTAGTAAAGCTGAAATACTGACATACCACATTCAGAATTTTCCATTTTGCAACATTTCAGATCCACAGCTACTTATTTATTAAAACAGTGATTCACCAGCAAGAAGAGGACACGCCAGTGATTAAGTGGACCAAACACGATAGCAGAGTTAAAGCCTGCACTTTTACTCTTGCAGAACATTACCAGCATCATTGAAACATTGTAACAGCAAGACAGTTAAGTGCTCCTTTAAGCCCCTGTCACACTGCACCAACGGATGCAAAGAGGATGTAAAACGGACAAAAAAGCTTGCCATCCATTGGAAAACGCGATGTACTCACTGCCTCCGTTTGGCTTCCTCTCTATCCATCCAGCATCCGTTTATTGATGTTTCATCCGCTCCAAAAGTTTTGGGCTGCCTAAAACTTTTGCGTGGAAAATGTATCCAATTCGTCCGTTCTGCATCCGCTATGCATCCGCTACGCATCCGTTATGCATCCGCTATATCCGCTAGGCATCCGCTGCGCATCCGCGCAACTCCATCCGCCCGGACGCAGGGAGGAAGAACAGACGCGGAACGGATGCAGAACGGATGCAGCACGGAAACAAAGCGTTTAAAACGGAAAAATCGTCCGCAGAGGGGACCTATCTCGGATATTAAGGATGTCTACAGGATGCCTAGAGGATGCAAAGGGACACCTATACTGCCTATAAAAAGGGGGAGCAACTCATCTGCATCTCACTTTCAGACCAGCAGACCAGCTGTGCAGACCTCTGCAGCCTTCATCTGACTCTTCCTCTTCCACAGCATCCAGTCATGTCCACCGTGGATTGCGACAAAATCCTTTTGGCAGCCAACATCCTTCTGCAACACTGCGAAACCATCTACAGTCTCTGTGAACTCTACTCCGGGAAGAAAAGGAGCCACCCAAAAAAAGTCTGGGTTCAAAGATGGTTAGCCAGAAGAGCACAGTACGTACTTTACGACAAGCTGATGGTGGAGCTCAGGAGCGAAGACACTCGGGCGTTCCAGAACTTCATGAGGATGCCTCCAGCCATGTTTGACGAAGTTGTGCAGCGCCTGACACCCAGGTTGACCAAGACAAACACCAACTTCCCGCCCAGCCTGGAACCTGGGCTCAAGGTGGCACTCACTCTGCGCCACCTGGCCTCAGGGACTACATACAGGAGCATACAGTACGGCTGGAGGGTCCCACCCAGCACCATCAGCTTTGTGGTCAGAGAAGTGGTGCAGGCCATCATCGAAGAATACAAGGAGAAGCTCCTCCAGTGCCCCTCCACTGAAGAAGGATGGAAGAAAGTTGCAGAGCAGTGGTATCAGAAGTGGAACTTCCCCCACACTGTTGGAGCCATCGATGGCAAGCACGTGGCCTGCAAAGCGCCAGCCAAGTCGGGGTCCACTTATCACAACTACAAGGGCTTCTTCAGCATCATCCTCTTCGTCATGGTCGATGCTGACTACAAGTTCATGTACATCGATGCTTCAGGCAATGGGTCATGTTCAGATGCCCAGGTATACGACAGTCACCTCAAGGAGGGGCTGGAAAGCAACCTCATGGTGGGCTTCCCAGATCCAGACCCGCTGCCCAACGACACGCAAGATGTGCCCTACTTCATCGTGGGGGGATGACGCCTTCTCCCTCACAACCTACCTCATGAAGCCCTACACCTCCAAATACCTCACCCGTGAAGAGAGGATCTTCAAGTACAGGCTGTCCAGGGCAAGACGGGTGGTGGAGAACGCCTTTGGCATCCTGGCCAACAGGTTCCAGGTATTTCTCACCAACATGCAGCATCGCCCACAGACCATGAGGAGGATCGTGGAAGCTTGCTGCATCCTGCACAATCTCATGCGCACCCGCTACCCAGTCTTGCAGAACAGGCTCGTGGACCTCCAGCAAGGCAATGGGGACATGGAGCCTGGGGAATGGAGGCAAGGGCAAAACCTGATCGACACTGAGGATGTGCAAGGGCCCAACAGAGCCTCACGTGAGGCGAAGAAGCAGCGCAACCTCCTGAAACACTGGTGCAACTCCCCAGCTGGAGCGGTGGAGTGGCAAGACAGGATGGTAGATGCTTAATGGATGGTTCCTTCAGCCTGTCTCATCACATTGATAAGATTGGCCCATGTATGTTGGGTGTGCCTACAATGAACAGGGCATTTAATAAAGAGTTGTGTTTATGTTGACATGTGTGGATCAATGCTTACATTGTAATTGATAATGAAGGGCCATTGGGGTGGCACCTGGGAGGGTGGACCATACAGTCCCACTATGCTTGCACTGGAGGTTTATCTATCCCACATCTATTACCCATCCCATAGGTATCCCTGCCCATCCCACAGGTATCCCTTCCCATCCCACAGGTATCCCTTCCCATCCGAAAGCTATCTTAACCCATCCCAAAGGTATCACTACCCACCCCACTGCTATCTTAACTCATCCCACAAGCGTGCAAAGGCTAAACCATTTCTAAAAGTTTTCACCCAGACTTTATAGAAAAAAATTAATGAAGCAAGTGTGTGAAACAAAGATAAACTTTATTAATAACAAGCTGTAAAATAAACATGACCCAAGTCAAGTGTCCAAATAAAGTCCACAAATATCCAGGCAGCCAGTCTCTGGCACTCCTCTTGGTCACTCGGAGGTGTGTGCCCAGTCTAAGGTGTTAGGGTGCAGGTGCTGTGGAGGTGGGTGCTGCTGCAGTGCTGGTCTGAGGTGTTGTTGGAGTGCCTGGCCCCGAGATGACAACAGGGGACGGTGTGTTGAGGAAGGTGTCGGACAGCTGGCTCAGCCCCATGATGCTGAGAGGTCCTTCCTCCATGCCATGGGGTGTCAGCCCCAGTATTGAGGACAGATGTACTGAGGCCGGGCTTGGCTGTGGGATGGAGGAAGGAGCAGTGTAGTGGGGCTGCCTGGTCTGTAGCGGGGTGAGGGCTGGCGTGGGTGGCATCATTGGCGTGGCTGGCATCGCTGTCGTGGGTGGCATTATTGTCGTGGTTGGCATCGGTGGCATCATTGGAACCGGTGGCAACGGTGTCGCCCGATGACTCTGTGCCTGCATTTGGAAGGGCTGCTGTCTGTGCTGCTGGACCTCTGGGTAGCTGTAGCCCTGGTAGGTGAGGGGCTGTGGGAAGCCTTGGTATGGGAGCGACATCACCTGGGGTGGAGGAGCAGACCTGGACTGGGTGGGAGCAGGTGCCTCTGGGTCTGGAGGGTTGTTAAGCAGCGTGGTGATCCTCTACTTCACCACCTGGTACTGGGGATCTGCCATCTCCTTGAGGGTCTGGTTGACATAATTGAGGAAGGGCTTGCGGTTGGAGAAGGAGGAGTCAATGGGGACCAGCTGAGAGAGGAGACCTATGCTGGTGCGGATGGTGTCCCTGATCTCCACCAGGACCTTGTGGCTCTGCCCCTCCTGCGGTCTGGCTCTCTGCCTTACTGTGGAGGCGGAGGTGTGGGTGGATGCGACTTCGGCAGCGGTGGACTCGATGTCTCCTTTCTCCCACCGCACCAGGGAGTCCTCCTCGCTCTTCACCACGCTTTCAACACCTGCCCAGGGTTTCTCCGCCGTGGCACGCTCCACAGATACCTGCATGGAGACAGGGACTGACTCTCGGCCACCAGAGGACTGGGTCGCAGCAGGCTGCCGGAGAGAGAGGGTAGACAGAGGGGCTCCTGGTGCTCCTCGGTGGCGGATCTCACCCTCCAGGAA
>BLBF01000049.1:7002371-7049271 GCA_015471245.1 Laticauda colubrina
TCAAGCCACTGAAGGCCCTGCTGCTCAAGCCACTGAAGGCCCTGCTGAAGCCCCTGCCAGAGGGAGGAAGAGGCAAGGGAAGGAGAAGGGAGAGAGGAAACAGGACACCGTTTCCGAGGAACAGGAGGATGAGGTGCTGGATTGGCTGAGGGAGAACAAGTACCTTTAGAGAAAGGGCCACAGACTGTATCTGGACACCAAGAAGAAGCAGGCAGCTTGGAGAGACAAGGCAGAGAGCCTGGGGTACACTGCAGAAGTACTCCTGGGATGGTGGAAGCACATGCACACCTGGTATGGCAAGCTACACCTCAAGAAATCCGGGCAGGCCACCCTCAAGCTCACTGACCGGAAGATGTACATCATGGCCAAGTGCAGTTTCCTGGAGGGTGAGATCCGCCACCGAGAAGCAGCCACTCTGAGACCCCTCTCCCTCAGACAGCCCACAGACAGCCAGTCCTCTTCCAGCCAGGAGCCAGCTACCCTGTCCAGGCAGGTGTTTTCAGAGGGCCCCACGGCAGAGACCCCCCCGACATCTGCACTCCCCATGCCGGCAGACTTGGAGGATCCCATGGAGGATGATGGGAGGATGATGCCCTGCTGTCAAAAATGGAGGAAGAAGCAGCAGCCACCAGAGGCCAACTCACCCTCACCCCCAGCTCCACAGGATGCAGGCAGAGAGGCAGACTGGAGGGCCAGGACCACAGTGTGTTGTTGGAGATAAGGGACACAATGAAGACCACCACAGATCTTCTCTCTCAGCTGGTCCACTGCAACATACCATCCTCGGACCGGAAGCCCTTCATCACCTACGTAAGCCAGACCCTGAGGGACCTGCCCGAAGCTCAGTACCAGGTGATGAAGCAGAAGATCACAGCACTTCTGCACAACCCTCAAGGCCCAACTGAAGCTGCTCCTACCCAGTCCAGGTATGCTCCTCCACCCCAGGCGATGTCACAGCCCTTCCACGGCTTTCAACAGCCCCTCACCTACCAAGGCTACGACTACCAGGACTTCCCACAGCAGAAGCAGAACTTCCCAGTCCAGGCCCAGGTTCATCGGACGCCATAGACACCACTCCTCAGTCAGCTGCAGACCAGAAAGCCCCACTACACTCCACCTTCCTCCACCCCACAGCCAAGCCTGTCAACGGACAATCTGTCATCAGTATTGGGCCTGACATCTCAAGTCCTTGATGAAGGGCCTCTCAACCTCACGGGACTGAGTCAGCTCTCGGATAGCTTCCTGAACACACCATCCCCTGTTGTACCCTTGGGGCCAAGCACCCCAATGGTGCCTCAGACCAGTACTCAAGCCAAAGCCACCTCCACAGTCCCTGCCCGCTTAACAGTTGAGACCATGGACATGACTCAGAGTGACTGAGAATAGTGTCAGAGACTGAGTTGTTTACTTGTTGAGTTTATCTTTGCTTAAGACACTTTACTTGGTTCATTTTGCTTATTTAATAAAGTCATAAAGTTTACGTAAGAAAGTTAATAAAGGTTACCTTTGCTTAAGACACTTCGTTTAATTGGTTCATTTTGTTTACTTAATAAAGTGTTGGTGAAAACTTTGAAAAAATGGTTAAGCCTTTGCATGCTTGTGACGCACATCTTGTGTGTCATTGGGTAGGAGGTCTGGACCTGGAAAACCCATGATGAGGTTGCGTTCCAGCACATCCTTGAGGTCATTTGCGTTGTATACCTGGCCATCTGAAGCTGACCCGTTGCCTGAAGCATCGATGTAAAGAACTTGTAGTCAGCATCCACCATGGCAAAGAGGATGATACTGAAGAAGCACTTCTAGTTGAAATAAGTGGACCCTGAGTTGGCTGGAGCTTTGCAGGCCACGTGCTTCCCATGTATGGCTCCAACGGTGTGGGGAAAGTTCCACCTCATACCACTGCTCTGCAAGTTTTCTCCAGCCTAGTTCAGTGGTGGGGCACTTGAGGAGCTCCTCCATGTATTCTTCAATGATGGCCTGTACCACTTCTCTGACCACTTTGCTGATGCTGTTGTGTGGCACCCTCCATGCATACTGCATGTTTCTGTATGTGGTTCCAGAAGCCAGGTGCCACAGAGTCAGTGCCACCTTCAGTCCAGGGTCCAGGTTGGGATGGAAGTTGGTGCTAGGCTTGGTCAACCTGGGTCTCAGACACTCTACAAGTTCATCAAACATGGCTGGTGGCATCCTCATGAAGTGCTGGAATGCACGAGGGTCTTCATTCCTCAGCTCCACCATCAACTGGTCATACAGTCCAAACTCCATTCTTCTCACGATCCATCCTCGGACCCACACAGCTCTTAGATGTCTCCTTCTTCTCCTTCTGTATAAAAGTTGAAATAGTCTGAACAGGTTTTGGTTCTGGTGATGAATGAGTGCAGCTATCATATGGACTGTGTCATCATCCATGGTGGAGAACAATTGATGATGTTGAAGACCAAGACCAAGGGTAAAGAGGTCTGTACACCATGGCTGCTGGACTCATACTGAGATCCAGATGATTTTCTCCCCCTTTTTATAGAAAATATCGGTTGTCCGCTAGGTGTCCTTCTACATACTCTAGACATACTCCAGACATCCTAAATATACGAGATATATCCCAGATACAAATGTTTTTTCCATTTTGAATACTTTATATATGAGATGCATACACTTACATCCTTTCTATTTCCGTGCTACTAATGCTGTGTAGACGTTCCGTGTACCTTTTGTTTCCTCCCTCTTTCCATTTTCAGCTGCAGCGGATGTGAGTTGAGGGGATTGCCAGAGGATGCAGAGAGGATACAGCGGACGTTTAACAGATGATAATGGACATAGAACGTTTGTTGCCCCTATATGTCGCGGATGTGCATCGTACGCGGCGGAAAGTTCATCCGTTCACAGTTAGTTTTATGCAGCTCAAAACTTGCGCGGATGAAATCGCAGTGGATGGATGCTCGACGGATAGAGCGTATGAAACATGTATGCAGTGAGTACACAACGGATGCATAGCGTTTTCCAACGGATGGCAAGCTTTTTTTAACGTTTTACATCCTCTTTGCATCCGTAAGTGCAGTGGGACTGGGCCTTTAATGCAAAAATATTGCAACGACAGCATATGAAAATACTAATTGTGATTTCTTTTTAAAAACTGTTTATAAATCCAGTAATGCACACAGCATTGATTTTGTATCCTGATCATTTCTATCAACTCATGTAAAACATATTTGTTTTATATTTCTCTATATATTGAGTAATCAATGTTCTGCAACCCTGAACAGAGTTCCATGGAAATATCTGAAGAGCAATGAGAAAGCTTCAGAGAGTGTATTTTGTTGTTTTCCAGCACACCTGTTCTGATTATACAGAGTTTCTGATTATACAGAGTTCTGGAGTTCATTTTAAAACAGTATACAGATCGTCCTCAACTTACAACAGTTCATTCAGTGACCTGTGCGAAGTTACTGAAAAAGTGACCCATTAACATTTTTCACACTTATGGCCATTACAGCATCTCCATGGTCATGGGATTTACATTCAGAAATTTGATAACCAACTCACATTTATGACATTTGCAGTGTCCTGGGGTCATGTGATCCCCTTTTGCGACCTTCTGATAAGCAAAATCAATGGGGAAACCAGGTTCACTTAACAACTGGGTTACTAATTTAAGAACTGAAGTAATTCACTTAACAAATATGGTGAGAAAAGTCATGAAATGGGGGAAAACTGACTTAAAAAATTTCTCATTTAGCAACAGAAATTTCAGGTCAATTATGGTCCTAAGTTTGAGGACTACCTGTATTACACAGTATGGTAAGTATAGCCATGATTACAATTCCTTAAAGCAGCTGCATCCTTTCTTGGGATTGCAGGGGTGTTTTAAATAGCTGCACACATGTGCTGTGCTTGTGCTCTAAAGCAGTGTTTCCACTTTAAGATCTGTGAACTTCAACTCCCAGAATCCCCCAGCCAGTTGAAGTCCTCATGACTTAAAGTAGCTGAGATTGAAAAACTCTGCTCTAAAGTGTTGTTGTTGTTCTTGTTTTTGAAAAGTCAATCTGAAGTACTGCACAGCCCAAACTTCTATTGCATGTTTACCAGCCAAGGTTTTAGAATATAGATTTTCTTCTTCTTTTATCCTCATAAGGCTCAAGTTTATTACTTATTTTTAGCCAAATTTCAATATGAGTCTTTTCAGTTCAACTGTGGTATTCTATCATTCTGGTCCCAACGAGATGCCTTCAAAACCATTTATTATTATTTATCAAATTTGTACATGCCAATCCATTTCAGTTTAATAAACAATAAAAATACCCATGGAATAAGGGATGTTTAAAACAGATAATTAAAACATCTGTGATAAGAATGTAACAATAAAACATGCATTGTGGGCAGTATGCTACTAAAATTTTCATAAAAAGCAACATTAATAACATTTAAATCAACGTGAGCTATGATTTTGTGCCATCAAGTCAGTATTTTTTAAAGATCACACAGATACATCTTCTCCAGATCATCATTAGCTGCAAAAAAATTCCAATAAAATCCACACAGAACAATCTTATAATTACATGCAATATGATAACTCAGTTTACAGCCTGCTGGAAAAATGCAGGCTTTCATGCTTTCTGGAAAACTGTCACCAATTTCTTACCTTACCAGCCTTTACTTAAAACTAACTATTTTGTAACACCAAAATCCAGGGCTAAAAGCTGTGGTTTTAAATGCAATTGATCGCAGAGAAATCATTGTACCTAATAATTTGACAATCTGTAGAACACTCCTAATATTCTATTGCTCAAGAGGATTTGAACAGTTGACTGATTATGGCCTAGTTAAGGCGACCACCTTAGTGCAAAATTGCCTGATGCACCACACTTATGCATATGTTTCTGGGCTCCAAGGGAGAGTCTATGCTCCAAGTTATCCACAGGTTTTCAGTTCACACTCTGTGCAAAATTTATAGCTTTGATGCCAAGATCAATCCTCCATTTCCTCCTGTACCATCAAATTTTTTAAAAGCAATTTAAACATTCTGGTTATGGTTCATGAAAAAAGAAAGAAAGAAAAAGAAAAATGACTCAACTTTAAGCTCTTCACTTATGACTTAGCAGTTGTTTCTCTTCTGTTCCATATGTTTACAGTAGCAAAGCTTTTTGTCTTTTCTGCCTCTATTTATAATCTAAAACCAAGTGTCTCTTTCAGTTTTATAGTGGGGGGGGGGGGAAATAATGAACAGGCACATTTGGTTTGATTACATTTCGTGCAGTTGGGCTACCCTGCTACTTCATCATCCTTTGCTTAAAACCTCTATTTATTTGTGGTGCCAATAATGTCAGTATTTTAGTGGTTTGTATTATTGTAGCGAAGAAGAAAATAGGGCTCAGGGCTTGTAACATTCACATGTTCTAACTTCATCAATAAAAAAAGTTACTGCTTTTGCTCTTTATTTTACTCTTATCCCAACTGAGGCTATTGTAAAATTAAAGCACGCCAGAGTGAAATCTGGAATGACAGCTACACAGATTCTATACAAATCTGTATAGCTACACTGATTCATCTATATTATTAACTTTACAACATGCAAGTCATTGTTGTCCCTTTGCCTATAAATGTACAGATCCATCATACTATTCTCTCTTTTGTGATAAACAATTTAATGCAAAATTGAAGAGTAAGAAAATGGTAAACTGAAGAAATTAAAAGTATGAGATAAGGAAACTAAATCTAAATCTAGTTTACATTAGATCTGAAGATAAAAAAGATCCTTTGTGGCAAAACAGAAAAAAATAAAGCAAGTTATATGCATAATGGTTATCTTTTGAGAATTGAATGCAATGAAACTTCATCTTAATGTATGCTGATTAGTTAACATTTAAAGTGACAATAAACTTCCATTCCATTCTCCTCCCTCAGAGTCAGCATGGTCATCTCCTGCACAGTCACTTTTTAGCACTCTTTATTTCATTTCCATCTATCCATTTTGGTAAAGGTAAAGATTCCCCTTGCACATACACGCCAGTCATTTCTGGCTCAAAAGGCCCGGTCCCACTGGCTGACGGATGCAAAAAGTATGCATAAAGGACACAGCGGAAGAGCAAAATTTCGGGGGTGGCTCCATCCGTTGTCATCCGCTCCAAAGAGTGGTGAAAATTTGCATAAACAGAATGGAAAAGAACGGACGTGGGTAGTATGTAGCGGGGATGTTAAATGGATGTTCATTGGAAGCCTAGCGGATGAAAGCGGATGGAAGCAGATGACACCTCCGAAGGGGTTCCGGGGGAGAATTTCAAAGCGGACGCATAGCGGAAGGGGTGGATGCATAGCAGATGAAGCGGATGCATCACGGACGCCTATAGGAAACAAAGGGGATGCCGTGCGGATGTATATCGGATGCAAAGCGTTCACTGAGCATGCGGGGAGTATGCATTGCGTCAGCTCCGCGGATATAAAAGGATGCAGCACGCACGCAGTCAGCATACAGGGGAAAGACGTGCTGCCACATACATCTTGCAGGAACACCATGGTTCGTCAGTCAGGCAAGAAGAGGAAGCCCGTGCCTACTCGTTAAAGCCCTGGCAAGGTGAAGAAGGCCAGAATCAGCATCCCACCCCCTGGCACTGACTCTGAAGCTGCTGCTGCTCCTGCTGCTGTGTGGACCAGCCCCAAGGCCCTCAAAGCCCTGCTGCTGAAGGCCCTGCTGCTCAAGCCCCTGAAGGCCCGGCAGAAGCCCTTGCCAGAGGAAGGAAGAGGCAAGGGAAGGAGAAGGGAGAGAGGAAACAGTACACCGTTTCCGAGGAGCATGAGGATGAGGTTCTTGAATGGCTGAGGGAGAACGAGTACCTCTGGAGAAAGGGCCACAGACTGTATCGGGACACCAAGAGGAAGCAGGCAGCTTGGAGAGACATGGCAGAGAGCCTGGGGTACATTGAAGAAGTACTCCTTGGATGGTGGAAGCACATGCACACCTGGTATGGCAAGCTACACCTCAAGAAATCCGGGCAGGCCGCCCTCAAGCTCACTGACCGGGAGATGTACGACATGGCCAAGTGCAGTTTCCTGGAGGGTGAGTCAATGGACAATCTGTCATCAGTATTGGGCCTGACATCTCAAGTCCTTGATGAAGGGCCTCTCAACCTCATGGGACTGAGTCAGCTCTCGGATAGCTTCCTGAACACAACATCCCCTGCTGTACCCTAGGGGCCAAGCACCCAATGGTGCCTCAGACCAGCACTCAAGCCAAAGCCACCTCCACAGTCCCTGCCCGCTTAACAGCTGAGACCATGGACATGTCTCAGAGTGACTGAGAATAGTGTCAGAGACTGAGTTGTTTACTTGTTAAGTATATCTTTGCTTAAGACACTTAATACAGTTTACTTGGTTCATTTTGCTTATTTAATAAAGTCATAAAGTTTACCTAAGAAAGTTAATGAAGGTTATCTTTGCTTTAGACACTTAGTTTACTTGGTTCATTTTTTTTTACTTAATAAAGTGTTGGTGAAAACTTTGAAAAAATGGTTAAGCCTTGGCATGCTTGTGGGATAGATAAGGATAGCTGTGGGATAGATAAACCTCCAGTGCAACCATAGTGGGACTGTATGGTCCACCATCTCAGTGATCCGGATGATTTTCTCCCCCTTTTTATTGAAAATATCGGTTGTCCGCTATGGGACCTTCTACATACTCTAGACATACTCCAGACATCCTAAATATATGAGATACATCCCAGATACAAACGTTTTGTCCATTTTGAATACTTTATGTACGAGATGCATACACTTACATCCTTTCTATTTCCGTGCTACTAATGCTGTGTAGACGTTCTGTGTACCTTTTGTTTCCTCCCTCTTTCCGTTTTCAGCTGCAGTGGATGTGAGTTGAGGGGATGGCCAGAGGATGCAGAGAGGATACAGTGGACGTTTAACAGATGAAAATGGACATAGAACGTTTGTTGCCCCTATATGTCGCGGATGTACATCGTATGCGGCAGAAAGTTTATCCGTTCACAAAGTTTTGTGCAGCATAAAACTTTTTGTGCAGATGAAATCGCAGTGGACGGATGCTCGACGGATAGAGGTATGAAACACGTATGCAGTGAGTACACAATGGATGCATAGCATTTTCCAACGGATGGCAAGCTTTTTTTAACGTTTTACATCCTCTTTGCATCCGTAAGTGCAGTGGGACCGGGCCTTAATTTAACAACTGCAATGATTCACTTAACAACTGCGGCAAGAAAAGTCATAAAATGGATCAAAACTCACTTAACAAAGTCTCACTTAGCAACAGAAATGGCATTAACAGGTTTTGTTCTTTCATGACGGAAAGTAATATATATGTCTGTGGATTTCATAGCAAAGTAAACATGTTTTTCTAAGAGGCTTTTTCTAAGAGGCCTTTTATTTGGTTAGTCTTCCTATTATTAAAACATTTTATCTTTTTGACCTCTACAGGAGGAATTGAAGTGTGGAACATCATCCCTGCAGAAATAATAAGGTTGCCCCCAATCTCCTTGGCATTATTTCAAAAGGCAGGAAGACATGGTTTTGCTAGCAGGCCTGAGACCCCAGGGTACTGTGGAGCCCACCAAGTGGTTGGTCAGATTGTCGTCAGGGGTGAGGTTTATTATCTTTTGTATTGGGGGGTTTATTTTTGGAAGTTCCCCAGAGTCACCATGAGTTGGGTGGCCATACAAATGTTCTTGATAAGTATGGGCATTTCAACTCCATTTAAGGCAGCAATTAACAAGCAGCACGTACACACCACTTAAGCCAGCTCAAAGCTAACAATCCTGGGATGTATTAAGCAGGGGTGGGCTTCAAAATTTTTAGCAAGGGGTTCTATGTCCAGTTGCTGGGTAGGTGTGGCCATGGTGGGTGTGGCCTAGTTGGTCTCCTGCACCATGACCAGTGGGGGGCGTTTTTGTCCTTCCTGGGCTCCAGAAGCTTTCCTTGAGCCTCCGGGAGGATGAATACGGCCTCCCAAGGCTCTCTGGAAGCTGGAAAACAGGCCCATTTCTGGCCTTCTTGAACTTCTGGGAGGCCCATTTTTCACCCTTCCTGTGCCACCGTGCATGCCCTGCGCTTTCCTGCATCCAAAACAGGACACGTGGGGACTCCTGGGAGGGGTGGGTGGGCAGGGTCAGCCAGGAGTGGAATTTGGGGGTTCTCCGAATTGTGCAGAATCTTAGCTAGAGGATCTCCTGAACCGCTGCAAACCCCCAGCAACCCAACCCTGGTATTAAGCATTGCCTTACCAAAGTCAATTTCACCCATCCAAGACTCTCTTGATAGGCTCCTGACACTAGGATAAGATGGCAGGCATTTTGTCTAGCAGGCTCTGTATAATGGGAAAAAATATATTTCCCCCCAGAAAGATACAGATAATCAGAGTTGGAAGGGACCTTGTAGGTCATCTTGTCCAACCCCATGCCCAAGCAGGAGACCCTACACCATTTCTGACAAATGGCAGTCCAATCTCTTCTTGAAAGTCTCAACTGATGGCGCTCCCACAACTTCTGAGGGCAACCCGAAGAAGCTCTTCTAATCTTTTGCAAATGAGTTAAAACATTCTTATTTCATTGAGTGCACAGCTCCTTTTGAGTGGCTGAGGCAACTTATGAATTGCATCTGTATATTTATGTAATTAAGTATTTGTACAATTTACTATGTAGAAATGGTTCTAATTGCTGTCTTTTTACTTCATTTTTACTCTGCTGGGTACCACCCTAAATCATTTGAAATCATAAATACATAAATAAATCTAGGACAGGGATTTAGCTACGCATCATGTTATGGCTTTGCTTAACTTGTGATTAAGGCACAAGGCCAGACACCAGGAGACTGTGAGTTCTAGTCTCGCTTTAGGCTTAAAAGTGGCTGGGTGATTTTTGATCAATCAGCAAGACATATGAGTTCTAGTCCCATCTTAGGCATTAAAGATGACTGGATGACTTTGGGCCAATGATGATGTCTCAGCCCAACTCACCTCACAGAGTTGTTCTTATGAGGAAAATAGGAGGAGGAAAGATTAGTTACATTAACTGCCTTGAGTTACTTATAAAAATAATAAAGACAGTAATTTAATAATTTAAATCTAACTGGATAAATAAATCTAAAATTAAATTCATTTTTCCATTTACAGACAACTTAAATTCAAGGAACAAAAAACTCTGAAGATTTTTTAAACTCTAGTGATATCTTATAGCTTCCCCCAGTCCATCTGTTTCATATATTATTTAATCTTGTTGTAAAAACTTTATGACGAACTGCCCAAACAATACATATTGTGAGCAGCCAAGCCAATACGAAACAGTTTTTCAACTAGTGAAACAAAAGACTTTGATTCTATGTGGTACCACTTTGTCCAAGAAAGACCAACCATTCCAAACCACTCAATGAGATCCTTTTGCACCTACATAATACAGGTAGTCCTCCACTTATAACTAAAATGGGGCCTAAAATTTATCTTCTTAAGTAGACATTTGTTAAGTGAGCCTTGCCCCATTTTATGACCTTTCTTGTCTCAGTTGTTAAGTGAATCACTTCAGTTGATAAGTTAGTAACCTGGTTGTTATGTGAATCTGGCTTCCTGATTGACTTTGCTTGTCAAAAAGTCACAAAATGCGGCAAAGGTCGTAACTCTGAAAAATGATCAAAAGTCAAATTTTTCAGTACCGCTATAACTTTGAATGGTCACTAAATGAACTGTTGTAAGTTGAGGGTTACCTGTATTCACTGCTCCCTAAAAAGGTTTTCCTGGTCAGGCTTAATCAGTGGTCTTAATTACTAGAAGATCTACCAGGTTAGATGATGCTTTTTTACTGTGCTTAGAAGCAAATTTAACAATCTACCCTGAATTTGCCCTCATACCAACATATTTTTATTTGTTCATCCTAGTTGCTTAATTCACAGAATTCAGTAACTCAGACAACAGACAACAGCTTTTCTTTGAGAACATAATAGGGATATCAATATCCCATTCTCCTACTCCCCATCTAGTAAAGAAAGAGCAAGAACACACACACATCCAGACACTCACCTGGTGCTGAATAAAATGCTCTTACCCAATAGCCACAGAAATTTCCACAAACTAACACTATATGAAAATCAACCTTTTAGAAATGAAGCCAACTCTGTCACTTTACTCAATGTGAAGAATAGTTGGGCCCAATTCAGAGAAAAACTATTCAATATAGAATAGTCATTTTGCTCATTTTCAAGCAATTTTGAATTGTCCCAGCCACACTAAAAGCAACGATTTCCAATCCTTTGAAATAAATTCCTATAATTGAAAGGACTCTAAAGCCCCTGTCACACAGCACCAATGGATGGAAAGAGGATGTAAAATGGACAAAAACACTTGCCATCCGTTGGTTAACGCGATGCTTCCATTCTGTACTCACTGCCTCTGTTTTGCTTCCTCTCTATCCGTCCAGCATCCGTCTACTGACATTTCATCTGCTCAAAAAGTTTTGAGCTGCTCAAAACTTTTGAGCGGAAAATGTATCAAACACGTCCGTTCTGCATCCGCTAGGCATACGGGGGACATCCGTTCTGCATCAGTTGTCATCCGTTACGCATCCGCTATATCCGCTAGGCATCTGCTGCGCATCCGCGCAACTCAAATCCGCTCCAGCGGTAAACAGACGCAGGGAGGAAGTGGAAGGGATGCGGAACGGACACGCAGCGTTAGTAGCACGGACGGAGAAAGGATGAAAGCGGATGCAGCACGCAAAGAAAGCATTTAAAACGGAAAAAACGTTTGCAGAGGGGACCTATCTCGGATATTAAGGATGTCTAGAGGATGCCTAGAGGATGCAAAAGGATGCTTCCGTTCTGCATCCGCTTTCCATCCGCTCTGCGTCCTCCCCCCCCCGTTTCTTTCCGTGTTATCTGCTCTGTTTATGCAAATTTTTGCCCCTTTTGAGAGCGGATAACAACGGATGGAACATTTTTCTCGTCCGCTGTGTCCTTTTTACAAACGTTTTGCATCCATTGGACAGTGTGACAGGGCCTTTATGTTATAAGTGGGAAATGAAAAAAAGCCTTGCTACAGTATGCGGTTTAACACAGGTACAATGAGAATCTTACTGGATTAAGACTACTTGTTTCGTCTCTATTAAGAACTTGGCATACAATTCCTAAAATTGCCAATTGTAACACAGTTATTTATAACCAAATAATAGAGATACATTGGAGGTCTTCTGGTAACCCTATACCATTTCAGGCAAGTGACTGTCCAATCTCTTCTTAAAAACCTCTAGTGATGTTACACCCAGAACTTCTGGAGGCCAGATTCCACTGAATAATTGTTCTAACAGTCAAGAAACGTCTCCTTATTTCTAGGTTGGATCTCTCCTTGATTAGCTTCCATCCATTGCTTCTTATCCTACTTTCAGGTGTTTTGGAGAATAGTTTGACCTCCCTCATGGATTCATGAGATCTCACATACATCATAGCATGTATCATAGCATGTGAAGTAGATTTAAGGAAAGAGTTACATGTCTAAGAGCACACAGTAAACTTCACAGACGATTTGAACCTAAGTCTCAAAGCTGTGTGCATTGTACCTTGTATAAAGGGAAAGGTTCCCCTCGCACATACGTGCTAGTTGTTTCAGTGGCTAAGACGCTGAGCTTGTCGGTTCGAATCCCTTGCACCATTACTTGTCCCAACTTCTGCCAATCTAGTACCTTGTATGCATGGGTATAACTCTCACCCAGGTTTTGCTATGGACTTTTATTCATATTTTAATATTTTTTTAAATAGACCACTTTGTTAGAAGGCACAATGAAATTTGGTACACATGAGTATTCAAGTAAAGGGTATGAAAGTGAACTGCTCTTAGTCTGAACTAAAAGAAAAAAAATACTTCCAAATTTCTCAGAAGCACAAGTATGGTAGCAGTAACCAAGAGCAGAAGAAAAGGGGGAAAAACACTCAACAGAAATGAACATACCAACTTACAAATTCATCAGTAGTATAAGTGTAGTGCACTTTCAAATAAAGTATTCCACTTATGTTTTCTATCTCAAAATAACACATTTGTAGATACTTAGGCCAATGGCTAACCTCTCAAAGGCACCCACTATAAAGAGCACTCAAAAGAAAAATTTCTAAGGAAAACAGTTTATTTTGACATATGGAGAAGAGAGAGCAACCTAGGCTACAAGAATTCCTGCTGTTAAATATTAATACAATTTAAAAATTTGAAATAAATTTAGCACAGGTTCTATGTTCCCCCCTTTATCTGTCTAAGAATATTGTGGAAAACCCATTTTCTTTTCTCCTCCACCAGGTAGCATTATGCTTTGTCAGCCATTCAAGATAGGCAAGGGCTTTTGACTATACAGGTAGTCCTCACAACCATTCGAAGTTACAACAGTGCTCAACAAGGAGACTTATGGCCAATTCTTGAAGTTGTGGCTGTCGCAGTGTCCCCACATTCACAGGATTCATGACTGGGACACTTGACAACCAGGACACAATTACAATGTTCACAGATTCCCACGGTCACATAATCACTGCTTGTAATCTTCACTCCCAGCTTCCAATAAGTCAAGTCAATGAAGAAACCAGCCATCACGTGACGTCATGCTTACTGACCGCACGTGATTCGATTCCTTAACAATCACAACTTGAACTCTCCTTGTAAGTCGGCATGGTCACATGGTTGTTCACCTTGCAGTCACATTGCTTAGCACAGGGGAGGGCAATTCATTTTCCCAAAGGGCCAGCATGATAAACTGGGACCGTTTTGAAGGGTTGTCACCACCCCACTTCATCACCATTGCCACCACTCTATCACCGATGATGCTGCTGATGCCCCCCCTCCTGCACCAGAGATCCACCAATGTCCTGCCCACCAATAATGCCCCATCCCCCCATTGCTGCCCTGCCCCTCACCCCCACTGCTGTCAATGCCATGGACCCCACCACCACACACACACACACACACACACTCACACACCGGTGGGCTGGATGTGGCCCATGGTATGAAAAATGCTAAGGTCTATCTCAGCAAGTTCTCAGTCCCAAATATGATCATTAACTGAGGGACTACCTCCATTTGTTCATAGTGTACTTTTATGGAAACAAAGATGCAGTCAAAAAGATTCTCTTAAATTTTCCCTCATTCTCCAATGGCCATTACAGACTGGCAAACAAAGCAGATATTACCATATCATATCATAGAAATTACTAATTATTTGACAACAGTGACAAAAAAAAATGCAAATTTCTGAGGGTTGGGACCAGTGGTGTGTTTCAATAAAGTTTACCACTAGTTCGGTGGGTGTGGCTTGGTGGGCGCACTTTGAGTGCGTGTGCAACAAATGTGCACTTTGCGCAGGTGAAGAAGCTTTCTGTCTCACTTCTTGCACTCCTGCACTCTCCCTGCCGCTTCAACAGCTGACTCACGGCAATCTGCTGTGCCCCGCAAAGCAGCTGCACTTCAAAAGCAGGGAATAAAGGCCAGTATGGGGGCCCAGGCAGGTGGGTGGGCCTAACAGCAGAGTGTCAAGAGAGAACCAGTTCCGTCTCTGCTGCTCTTCAGCGCTACCAGTACACCAGAACCGGGCTGAACTGGTAGAATACCACCACTGGTCAGGACCATGGTAGTTGGATTAATTTTAATTCATGGTTTAAAATAGGAGGTAATAATAATCTGATGTATAGATGCCAAGAATGTTGTTGACACCATGATGTTTTACTATGTAAAAAAAGAAAATTAATAAAAATATATTAACAAAATAATAGTAATAATCTGCAGAAGGAAAGAATTGAGATACCTCAATAGTTAAAAAAAAAGTCTCCTTGCAAAAAACACCAGGCAATGCTAAAAAAAAAAAAATCCTAGAAGCCTTGGAGAGCAGATAATTTGGAATCAATAGAAACTCTGATTCAGTGACTCAGGTCACAAATCAGACTAACCACCTTATGTTTGCTTGATTTTTGCTTTAAAGTGTTGTATGATCCCAACTACTCTCATTGGTTAACAATCACTTCTGATTTGGTGTTGCTTATACTAATCCAACCAATTCTTTATTAAATAAGCCATAAATACCCCACCAAAAAAATAAGTTTGGTTCGATGTGTAAAGTATATTTTTCAATCAGAACCACAACAGAGAACCACAACAAATTGCTGCCGTACAGAAATGCTTCCATTCTGACCCATGCCTACCTAGTTGTATCTTCTAGGATAACCCACTCAATTCCCACATTTTTCATGTCTGTTAGTGTTGCAGGGTCACTGAGTATATTCAGATATTTTTGCCCTCTTGGAATAGTTTCAACAATAAGTTGTGTTTCTCCAAATTCTAACATTCTTTAAACATATGGAATGCTTCACTGTATGCATCAACTGCAATGCTTCAACCATGACAAAATTTGTATCTCCTACACTGATCCCCCAAGGCCAGATGGGAGCCTAAATCTGCTTTGTTTCTGGGGGGGGAAATGGGGTAGCTATAGGTCAGAAATAAAAAAGAATATGATCATGGGGATGCTGCAAAAGTCATAACTGTGAAAAATGGCCACAAATCAACTGTTTCAGTACTGTTGCAACTTTAAATGGTCACTAATGAATTGTTGTAAGTTGAGGACTATTTGTAGTAACAAATACACTATATAATTGAGCATTTCAACAACTGTTCCTGCAATAGCCTCCAAGGCCATCCTCCAACACAATAACTACAACACCTTTCAGTTTCAACCTAGGGAATGCACTATTCACCTCCTTGACATTCAGAGAAAATGTCACCTTCTTGCACAGCAATTAGATTGATGTGCCCCTTAATCAAGGCCCACAAGGCGTTTTTTAAGCCACACCTCATTTTAACACTTCAGAATGGACTTTAAGGAGACCAGGACAAGAATTTAAATGAATTTCATTTACAATTAAATTGAAATACTATGATTACATTCTAATCATGTATTTAACAATTTTCTTCTATCACTTGGTTTCATTGTTCTGGAAGTCTTCAAGGGGCCTCAGGGGGTCAGGTTTAGTATGGGTAGTCCTTGACTTACAACCATACGTTTACAACAGGACTGAAAAAGTGGTTTACAGCTAGTCCTCAGACTTATGGCCATCACAGCCTCCCCATGGTCACATGATCAAAGTGGAGGCACTTGGCAACCGGCATGTACACTGCTCAAAAAAATAAAGCGAACACAAAAATAAGACATCCTTGATCTGAATGAATGAAATATTCTTATTAAATATGTTGTTCATTACATAGTTGATTATGCTGACAACAAAATCACACAAAAATTATCAACGGAAATCAAATGTAGCAACCCATGGAGGTCTGGATTTGGAGTTACACTCAAAATTAAAGTGGAAAAAAACACTACAGGCTGATCCAACTTTGATATAATGTCGTTAAAACAAGTCCAAATGAGGCTCAGTAGTGTGTGTGGCCTCCACATGCCGGTATGACCTCCCTACAATGCCTGGGCATGCTCCTGATGAGGTGGTAGATGGTCTCCTGAGGGGTCTCCTCCCACACCTGGACTAAAGCATCCCCCAACTCCTGGACAGTCTGTGGTGCAACATGGCATTCATGGATGGAGGGAGATATGATGTCCCAGATGTGCTCAACTGGATTCAGGTCTGGGGAACAAGCGGGCCAGTCCATAGCATCAATGCCTTCATCTTGCAGGAACTGCTGACACACTCCAGCCACATGAGGTCTAGCATTGTTGTGCATTAGGAGGAACCCAGGGCCAACTGCATCAGCATATGGTCTCACAAGGGGTCTGAGGATCTCATCTCGGTACCTAATGGCAGTCAGGCTACCTCTGGCGAGCACATGGAGGGCTGTGGGGGCCCCTAAAGAAATGCCACCCCATACCATTACTGACCCACTGCCAAACCGGTCATGCTGGAGGATGTTGCAGGCAGCAGAACGTTCTCCATGGCATCTCCAGACCCTGTCACGCCTGTCACATGTGCTCAGTGTGAACCTGCTTTCATCTGTGAAGAGCACAGGCGCCAGTGGCGAATTTGCCAATCTTGATGTTCTCTGGCAAATGCCAAACGTCCTGCACAGTGTTGGGCTGTAAGCACAACCCCCCACCTGTGGACGTTGGGCCCTCATACCACCCTCATGGAGTCTGTTGCTGAACGTTTGAGCAGCCACATGCACATTTGTGGCCCACTGGAAGTCATTTTACAGGGCTCTAGCAGTGCTCCTCCTGTCCCTCCTTGCACAAAGGTGGAGGTAGCGGTCCTGATGCTGAGTTGTTGCCCTCCTACGGCCTCCTCCATGTCTCCTGATGTACTGGCCTGTCTCCTGGTAGCCTCCCTGCTCTGGACACTACACTGACAGACACAGCAAACCTTCTTGCCACAGCTCACATTGATGTGCCATCCTGGATGAGCTGCACTACCTGAGCCACTTGTGTGGGTTGTAGACTCCGTCTCATGCTACCACTAGAGTGAAAGCACTGCCAGCATTCAAAAGTGACCAAACCATCAGCCAGAAAGCCTAGGAACTAAGAAGTGGTCTGTGGTCACCACCTGCAGAACCACTCCTTTATTGGGGATGTCTTGCTACCTGCCTATGCTTTCCACCTATTGTCTATTCCATTTGCACAACACATGTGAAATTGATTGTCAATCAGTGTTGCTACCTAAGTTTGATTTCATAGAAATGTGATTGCCTTGGAGTTACATTGTGTTGTTTAAGTGTTGCCTTTATTTTTTTTTGAGCAGTGTATTTACACTGGCTGTAACATCCTGGTCATCATTTGTAACCTTTCCAGACAATTTCCAACAAGTCAATGTGGGGGAGATGGATTCATTTAATGAGCATGCAAAAAAAAAAGGTCATAAAATCAGCCCTGACTCACTGAACAACCACCTTGTTTGGCAATGGAAATTCTAGTCCCAATTGTGATCATAAGTCAAGTACTACCTGTTTATTTAAGTATGTTTAATTAAACCAACTACAATTGGCTGAGTCTGCATAACAAACTAACAACAGATACCAACTCAAAATATCCAGGATCATGCAACGGTACAACACTTTAATCCAAATCCGAATATCCTGAAATACTGTATAACTGAAGGTGAATGGCTGAATCCAATAATGTCTCCTCAGGGATGTAGCTGGCTTTTCCCCTCTCTCCATTTAGATACTTCTTCACAACAGGAGCATCTATTGGAGATACACCATGGTTATATTTTCTGCAGTCTGTTTCAAGTGACATATTTCTCTGGCATGTTTCAAAGTCCAGTGCTTTTAAAAAAATGTTTGTAAAAAATAGTGCAGAATCATTCTATGAAGCATGGCCAGTTATGGTGGAGAGTTTCATTGAACACTTCAAATGAACAAGGTTCTGGTATCCCTTTGCTCCATTTATTATCTAAACAGGTCAAACACCAAGTACACAACACAACACAACACAACACAACACAACACAATTTGCTCTTCTCATACACTTTAAAGCACTCTGTAAGATTGCTCATGTTATGCCTGCTATATTGAATCCATTTGAAATCCGTTCATGTACAAGTAGTCCTTGACTTACAGTAATTCATTTAGTGACTGTCTGAAGTTACAACAGCATGTTGTATAAGTGCATAAGTATAGGTTGTATAAGTGCATAAGTGTACCATCGTGCTTACCGTCCCTGTCCTATTGTCCCCATTATTTGTACCTATTTCCTGTAATCTTTACTCATGTTTATACTTATACCTCTTATCTTATAAGTGATTGACAAATCAAATCAATCAATCAATCAATCAATAAAGTGACTTATGACCATTTTCCGCACTACCATTGCAGCATCCTTCTGGTCACGTGACCAAAATTTGGACTCTTGGCAGTAAGCTCATATTTAGGATGCTTGCAGTGTCCTCGGTCATGTGATCACCTTTTGCAACCTTTTGATAAGCAAAGACAATGGGGAAGCCAGATTCACAACAACCATGTTTCTAATTTAATAACTGCAGTGAATCTCTTAAAGACTGTGGCAAGAAAGGTCACAAAATGGGGCAAAACTCACTTAACAAATATCTCATTCAGCAACAGAATTCTTGGGCTGAATTTTGCTCCTAAGTTGAGAATCACCTGTCGAATGAAAAGTGAAATGAAAAGTCATTATGAATCTCTCTCTCTCTCTCTCTCTCTCGGGTTCTTATACACATAGAAACTTCCCTTTCATTAGAGATCATCATTCTGCTTTGCTCTCCTTCCTGTTTAGGATTCAATTGGAAACCACAGATTAAAATATTTAGCAGGATATTCAGAAATCAACAGTTGCAATATATTACTAGCCAATATGTCTTAAAATTACATTTGGCAAATACTCAAATTGGCACTCTTTCATCAAGGTAGGATTCTAACAAGCCTGGATTCTCAAATATCTACCTATGGCATTTAAATAGAAAATTATAAGAGCAGAAAGATGGTTGCCTTGCTTGAAGACGTTTCTGTTGAGTACGTCAATTTTCCTCGTCCCTACTACAGGTCAATATTGTAATGACTCTTAAGGCTTGTTTTTAAATACCCAGCATTTCAGCAGTACACTACATGAATGAATGTCACACCAGTAATCTGGACACCTGTTCCAAATTCAATTCCTCTAGAAACGCAATGGAAACTTGTCATAGAAATTTAATAAAATAGTTTAATAAAATAGTTCAGTATTTCTCAACCTTGGAAGATATGTGTACTTCAATTCCCAGAACTTCCCAGTCAGCCAAGCTGGCTGGGAGAGATAGCTGGCTGGAGAATTCTGGGAATTGAAGTCCACACATCTTCAAACTGCCAAGGTTGAAAAATACTGGAATAGTTGATGTACAAACTATATGAAGGACATTCTCTTTTCAACTGCTTATTCAAGGAAATGTAGGCAAATAGATTTATAACTTTACACATGTCCTGGTCTCTGGAAACAGTAATTTAAGGCCTCAATTTCCTTTTTATAAGGTTTTCTAGAGAATATCATTTATGATTAGTGCAGTTAAGTGCATGTATACAACTTTGCAAAATCTCACTAGCTTAAATAATGCATGTCAACAAACAATTCCGCCTATTTTTACAGTTATTTTATTTCTTCAAAGTCTATCCCACCTTTTGTCCGGGAGCTCACAGTGGTTCATATAAAGCTCTTTTGTCCAGTTTTGTCAGGAAGGGTTGTTTAATTCAGCCAGCTACCATGGCTGAAATAAACTTGATTTGGAGTCTCTGAGGCACTGGTGCAACACCTTAACACTATGTTATACTGGTTGTCTGCTCCATGCTTCATATTAAGGCTATACAGCAGGGGTTCCCAAACCCCTATTGGTAGACCGACACCGGGTTGTGGCATGCCAGAAACTGAGCTGCGCAAACAAGTGAAGCCCCATCTGTGGGATGCAGGCATGTGAAAAACCACACCCCCTGTGGTCCATGGGAAAATCTCTTCCCACAGAACTGATCCCTGATGCCCAAAAGGTTTGGAGCCACTGCTACACAACCCTTCATTGTTTGATTTCCAAAAGATGCTTTGGAGTATGCAGAAGCCCAAATGTATCTGTAGTTATATAACATCTGAAGAGTAACCAAGTCTTATATTTTTCAAAGTATAGGTCAGTTATTTACAAAAGCACACCACCGTTCTGGCTACCAAACATCTGTGCACGTTACATCAAATGCTTTCTCACAAGATAACCAGTGTGGCAAAGACACCAAGCTAGGTTTGGACAGAAGACATTCCAACTCTTTTTTATTATTATTAACAGGACATACCAACTGCTATGCACGGTAGGCATATATTGCAGAATCAGTTACTGGCTGGATCATCTCACCTTAACTGTAGTTTATTCGAAAACGTAATTTGCTCAGCAAACCCTAGCGTCTTGTTCCATGTGTAACACATAAAGGCAGCAGATATTGAGAAGAAGACTGTGAGTTCAAGACCCACCTTAGCCCTGAAAGCCATCCAGGTGACTTTGGGCCCGTCACTTGCTCTCAGCCCAACCCACCTCACGGGGTTGTTGTTGTGAGGAAAATGAGGAGGAAGGTACGTTGGATATGTTTGTCGCCTTGAATTATTTGCAAAAATAACAAAGACAAGATACACATAAATAAAATAAACCATAACTTATGCAGTAAACACAATACCTGGGTTTAAAAACTACAGCTAAACTGAAAAAATTAGCAGAGTCACTGCCAGAATATTTGTTTACAGAATCATAAGAGTTGGGAACGACCAAGTCAGCTATTGGGTTGAATCTCTCATTTAGTGCATGAATGCAAACTAAAGCATTCCAGATGGACATCTGTGTAGCCTCCTCTTGACCATTTCCACTGAAAAGGAACCATCCCTTTAAGAGTCAATGATCCCATTGCTAAACTGCTCTAAGTGTTAGGGTCAGACGACTGATGGGTCTGTACTAGGCTAAATCTTCTCTTTTTCCCTCCAGTTTTTTGGGGAAAGGATGATCTGAAATATCAATAGATGCTAAAAGCAAATACATTTGTTTTAAACCGTCTGCATTGGCTCTCAAAGAAGATAAGAAGATTCAAAGAATTTCTACTAACTTTTTATCACTTGACCAAGTTATTTTTGTGTGTGTGTGTTCAGCAGTAAGAAATCACTGTGCATCTGAATGGAAATGTTCTATTTGATCTGACAGCTCATTGTACCCTCCTTCCAAGACAATAATATGCATCACAGGAATAATCTGAAACCCAATATGATACACTTTAAAAATGAACTACAGCCAGTTATTCTGGATATCAATGAATTGTATTCCAAAACAAATCTTGCTGCTATCCATATTTTTTGATTCGTGCCTTGGTGTTAAAGGAAATCTATCACAGAGCTACCTGCAGAAAGATTCTATATAGAAATCATTTGTCCAGCATTAACTACAATACCTGGGTGATATTAATTTGACCTCAAGAGTATTTTCTGGCTAGTCTTAATTAAATTAGAAGCGGGTCTCTCTTAACCTATAAATTCTCATTTCCCTCTGTCACTAATATGAAACAGGGTTCCTGCAATCAAGGAACAGGAACAGGATGACTTTTATGCACCTTTTATGGATTACTGTGTTTGCTTCCAAGCAGATCCTAATACTGTATATTAAAGTAGGTTGCCCTTTGGTAATCAGCCATTCAGGGAGAAAGAGAAAGAGAAAGAGAGAGAGAAAGAGAGAGAGAAAGAGAGAGAGAAAGAGAGAGAGAAGGAGAGATTTTCTCATTAAATGGGATTGCAGGTATCTAGGTATCACTGTGACAAATATGAATTTCAAAATAACTATGTTAATACATAGAATGATGTTTTAAAAGATAAGTTAAGATGGGAGAAACTACAAGGGTCATTGCTGGAAAAATGTCTAACTTCCCTAGAACGATGATTTTCTTTCAGACAATATCTGTTTTAACAACTGATGCACCATTTCAACAGTGGCAGAAGGATCTATCTAAATTTGTGTGGCAGGGGAAACTTTTATTTTAAGTTAAATTTAAGGTGTTGCAAGTTGCAAAGGAAAAAGGAGGATTGGGTTTCCCAGATTTGAAATTGTATTTCACAACTTGCTGTTTTGTTTGGATGAAAGGACGCGTGTTGGTGAGAAATAGAAAACGCTTTGGGAATTAGAAGGACATGACCTGAGATTTGGGTGGTACAATCAAAGTTAATGTGCATTTTTAAAATCATTAGGTTAGACATTCCATATTGAGACTATGGAATAATGGAAACCCAAGTCATGCCTGAAAACACCTTTACAGCTCTCAGCACGAGTTGTGCCCAAAACACCTTTATGGCTAATTTATCATGTGATACTAGAATTTTGTCAAGGTAATGTAAAATAAAAGCAAGAGAAGAACTAATAGCACAGGGAGAGTTGTCAACAGTTTTCTTATTTATAATTATTAGGATTTAAAGTATAATCTTAAATAGAATATTTATAAAATACCATTTGCATATGTTATCAGAGAAATGTACAAAATGTATAAAGGCACTTCAAATTTACATTGCAAATGTGAATACCAAGAAGGGATATTTTATCATGTTTGATAGTGTATAAAAAGCAAGAAAATTCAGGATTCAAATACAAACACAGATTCAGAGGATTTTAAAAGTTAATATACTGTTGTAACTAGCAGTTTTCCTATTGGACTGATGGATGAACAGTTGGGAAAAGTTGTGGAACTTTGCTTCTCTACATGATAACTGCAAAGAGTGGGTTGAAAATGATGCAACTTTCTGAGATAACCAAATTGTCTTCTTTGATCAGAGAAAATATTTATAGTTACTGCAGAGAGGAAACCCCTCATAGACTTTTTCCATGAAACATAAAAAATAAACTTATGATTTATGGATCTGACTATTAGACCGGATAGATTATAGAAAGAAGAGACTTATGTTGTAACCATAGAATAAGAAGTAAATATACAAAATTCCACTGATTAATTTATTCTAATGCTTCTTGCACCTTTAGCTTTTTCTTTGATTTTGATACTTTTCTTTTTCTTACTTTATATTAGTTTATATTCATTTTTAATCTTTTCAAAGCATCTTTAATAAAAATGGTATCTAAAAGAAAATGAGGTATGGGAGACAATAGTTAACATGATGGTGTTGGCTTGTGGAAAGTATAGCAACCTAGAAATAATAGGTAACAATAAATCCTCTCTAGACTTAAATGTCAAACTGTGGAACAATTTCATACATCTACTGTATAACTGCCTATAAGTTTTTGAACATTTTAGGCCTTCTTTGCTTAAGACAAAAAGGAGACTACAATATAAGTCATCAATAACATATGAAAGTATTTATCAATTCCTCAGGAAAATACCAGAACTGCAGTGAGAATGTAAAAATAACCACAATGCAAAATAAAAAACCACACAAACACAAAACGGATTGACCTTTTAAAACCTTGTTCATGTCACAACACCACCTACATAAAATTATCATAAGTTCTTGATGTAACAAAAGAGAGAATATCTACCCAAGTTCCTGTGGTCTCATATATACCTTTTCTTGCCATTTCTAGAATCTGCCAATTTAAAAAAAAATCTTGGAGATCTGATTTGATAATTTAACTGTGTTAGTAATGACGGAAAGGGAGAGCTGTCAAAATATCTGCATTTAACAACAGAAATGTTGGGCTCAACTGCAGTCGTAAATCGAGGACTACCTGTATTCTTATGCTTCAGAGCCCAATCCTTCAGGATTTCTACTATAAGAAGAAATGCTTTTCCTTTGGAGAACACACAACTTTCGGTCGTTCAATTAATGAGCTAAAGTCCCAAACCTTATTGTACAAAATAGAATGAAGATATCATACAAGGATATTTAATCACACATCAAAAAGTAATGGATAAGGCAGGGGTGTCAAACTCACAGCATCACGGCAGCATCGTGTGATGTATTGGGACTTTTTTCCCCTTTTGCTAAACTGGGCAGGGCTGGGGCCAGCACGTGGTGCATCTGGCCCATGGACCGTGAGTTTGGCACCCCTGGAATAAGGCATTTTTGTGGAAACGGAACGGAAATGCTGCTGTGTAGAAATGTATGAATATGCTCTCCACAACTGAGGAATTAAAGACAACAAATCCTGAGATTTACAGTTTCATTTGCTGCCCTCAAATATCCTGCAGCTTTGCATTTACCAAAACTTAAAGAATCACCAACTTACTTCCTACAAAGAAACAGAATTATGTAAGCCTTAAACAAGGCAGGCAATGCAGCAGCCCCAAACACATTAATTCACATCCTCCCAAATAAAGGATGCTATAGGAGGAGAAGAAAACAACCAATGCCAGAATTTGACAAATGAAATACAAACTGTCTGAAACAATTCACTTAACCTCCATGCTATGAAAAAAGATATCAAAAGACAAAAAGACAGATAGTCTATTAAGCTGGATCCAACAAAAAACAAAATTCACCATTAATCATTTCCAAGATATTATCAGCTGCTTCCATCAGCACATTACCTTTCACTATTTTTGTTTTAAGGTGAAGGAGGTTCATGTCAAAAATATTTTGAGGGTGAACCTGGACAAAGTAGGACAAAGTGGCTAGAATTTTAAAATTAAATTATTTTTATTAAAAAAAACTGGCTGCATAGATAGGTAGGTAGGTAGATATAGATTAAAAACTATGTCCTTTTTTAATTTAATAAGTATTTTCAATGGTATTTTATTTGCATTTTAGATTTATGCCTTATCTTAGATTACAACAGAATCATTTCAAGATGGGCGACAAACAAATACAATAAACAAATAAATAAAAATCAAGATAACTATGTAATACATAAAAATGCAAAAAATGCAATAAAATTCCATGAAAGAATTAAATCATATGATTAACCCCGAGTCAGTTTGAAATTGGGTAGCATCTACTGTAAATTGAATTAAATAAATTACTTAGGGGATCTGGTATGACATAGTCAAGTATCTAAAAAAAAATATGTGTTTTATTGTTGATGGGCTATTATTCCAGAATCCTACTTACTCTCTGAAGGAGGATAATTCCAGATGCATCACAAAAAAAGACTTCCTCCACATAAATGAACTTAAGTAAATCACTGCATAATATGCAAAACATCTGCCACAGATTGTTAAAAATCTAACTAGATAGTAAACCAGTCCACTAGTTTGTTTAGCTATGGTTCAACAAGATGCAATTTACCACAGGGACATGTTAGAAATGTAAACTATGGTGATTAAACTACCAAGATGGCACACGCACAAAATATTTAAAGTTACACTGAACAAGCCACATTAGTGCAGTGAGTGAACACAGTCTAATAACCAAGCCATAAACTGTTTAGGGTCTTATAGACCAATAATAACATAGGAAAATGGCACTGAGGTAAAAGCGTGGCTATAGACCCATCATACATATAGTAAGGAGCCCTGCTGAGCAACTTAACTGCAGCATTCTGCACTAATTACAGATAGTTAGCTAGCAGTAATTTGGGTAGGAAGGAGATACGAAGTTCCAATCACAGTTACATATTTTTCTTAAATCCCAATAAATCTCCAGGGTTGAATAAATCTTTAATCCTGATTTTGAAACCTGTCAATTCTCAGTAACATCCTTTCTAATCTCTTCATTTTTAGGCTCTTGCACCATTTGGGGCATGAAAGCTTTTCCTCCAGTGAGGGAGGATGCAGTTTGCCTTGGTAAGATTAGCTGTGTAGCCCATCTGTTAAACTACAGGTAGTCCTCAACTTACAACAGTTCATTTAGTGACTGTTCAAAGTTACAACAGCACTGAAAAAGTGACTTGGGACCATTTTTCACACTTACAACTGTTGCAGCATCCTTGTGGTCATGTGATCAAAATTCAGAGGCTTTGCAACTGACTCATATTTATGATGTGTCCCAGGGTTATGTGATTACCTTTTGTAACCTTCTGATATGCAAAGTCAATGGGGAAACCAGATTCGCTAAACAACTGTTACTAACTTAATAACTGCAGTGATTCACTTAACAACTGTGGAAAGAAAGGCCATAAAATGGGGCAAAAACTCACTTAACGAATGTTTCACTTAGCAACAGAAATGTTGGGCTTCATTGTGGTCATACATTGAGGGCTACCTGGAGACAAAAGAGCTGAAAAGCATTCTGCAATCTGCCTCACGTTCTCTTCATCTGGATTTTCTAATTCCATAGTGGAGGCACTTCACATTATAAAACTCAATAGCAATATTGAGTCTTCACTATAATATGCATATTAGGTCAGTGAGGAGGCCGAAAGAAATATTTTTGTTAAGAATTCAGGCTTGCTAAGCTGCTATACATCCTCCAATAGTGAAGGTTCTTATGCAGGTGTAACTTAGAACAGCCTCTTAATGCTGAGACATCTATTAATATATATATTTTCAATTTTTCCTAAATGATATTTCTTTTCAAACGACAAAACATGAAGGTATATTCCTCTGTATTGTACCCCAAATAACCCTCAAACTGACCTCTTTACAATTCCGAGTTCTTTCAATTATATCCACTTAAGATAGAATCAGGTGCTCTAATATTGTACTCCCCAAATTGGGGGCAGGGGGTGTTTGTGGCTCTTGTTCAGAGTTGATCTGGCGAGTTGTTAAAAAGCATTGGCACATTGATATTATCTGGTTTTTATTCCCAATATTGCAATTTTCTAGCAGTTTTACACTTTTAGTAATTTTGTAATTCTTTTACAAACTTAAACCTCATGTTTAAAAGACATTATGTGTTACATTGAGCATTTTTCACAAAGTGCTGATTAAATATAATATTTAAGCAATGAAGCTGATGGCCTACATGTGCAAAAGGAGTGCACAAAAATATTTCTGGTATAAAATCATGCCTTCTCTATGCACTACAAAAGATGCAAAACCCAATTCTCTGCATGTTTACTGAAGTGAGTACAACAGAGCTTCCTGTAATGTATAAACCTTAATTTTCTTCTTAAGGCTTTTTTGGTATTTTGCCATGATCACAAGTCCAAATATTCTACACTGGCATTCCCCATTCTTTTTGGCACTAGGGACCAGTTTTGTGGAAACAATTTTTCAACAAGCTGGGGGTGGGGGTGGGGAGAAGGGAGGAAAGCATGCAACCTAGATCCCATACATGTGCAGTTTTGCTCACTCTCCGCTTAAGGCCCGGTCCCACTGCACTTAGGGATGCAAAGAGGATGTAAAACATTAAAAAAAGCTTGCCATCCATTGGAAAACGCTATGCATCTGTTGTGTACTCACTGCATACGTGTTTCATACGCTCTATCCATCGAGCATCCGTCCACTGCAATTTCATCCGCGCAAGAAGTTTTGAGCTGCACAAAACTTTGTGAACGGATGAACTTTCCACCGCGTATGATGTACATCCACGACATATACCGGCAACAAACGTTTTATGTCCGTTATCATCCATTAAATGTCAGCTGTATCCTCTCTGAATCCTCTGGCCATCCCCTCAACACCCATCCGCTGCAGCTGAAAACGGAAAGAGGGAGGAAACAAAAGGTACACGGAACATCTACACAGCGTTAGTAGCACAGAAATAGAAAGGATGTAAGCACATGCATCTCATATATAAAGTATTCAAAATGGACAAAGCATTTGTATCTGGGATGTATCTCGTATATTTAGGATGTCTGGAGTATGTCTAGAGTATGTAGAAGGACACCTAGCAGACAACCGATATTTTCTATAAAAAGGGGGAGAAAATCATCTGGATCGCTGGGATGGTGGACCATACAAGTCCCACTATGGTCGGACTGGAGGTTTATCTATCCCACAGCTATCCTTATCTATCCCACAAGCATGCCAAGGCTTAACCATTTTTCAAAGTTTTCACCAACACTTTATTAAGTAAACAAAATGAACCAAGTAAACTAAGTGTCTTAAGCAAAGATAAACTTTCTTAGGTAAACTTTATGACTGTATAATAAAATTTATTAACTTTCTTAGGTAAACTTTATGACTTTATTAAATAAGCAAAATGAACCAAGTAAACTGTATTAAGTGTCTTAAGCAAAGATAAACTTTCTTAGGTTAACTTTATGACTGTATTAAATAAGCAAAATGAACCAAGTAAAGTGTCTTAAGCAAAGATATACTTAACAAGTAAACAACTCAGTCTCTGACACTATTCTCAGTCACTCTGAGACATGTCCATGGTCTCAGCTGTTAAGCAGGCAGGGACTGTGGAGGTGGCTGTTGGCTTGAGTGCTGGTCTGAGGCACCATTGTGGTGCTTGGCACCGAGGGTAAAACAGGTGGTGGTGTGTTCAGGAAGCTATCTGAGAGCTGACTCAGTCCCGCGAGGTTGAGAGGCCCTTCATCAAGGACTTGAGATGTCAGGCCCAATACTGATGATAGATTGTCCGTTGACGGGCTTGGCTGTGGGGTGGAGGAAGGAGGAGTGTAGTGGGGCTGTCTGGTCTGCAGCTGGGTGAGAAGTGGTGTCTGTGGCATGCAATGAACCTGGGCCTGGACTGGGAAGTTCTGCTTCTGCTATGGGAAGTCCTGGTAGTCGTAGCCTTGGTAGGTGAGGGGCTGTTGAAAGCCGTGGAAGGGCTGTGACATCGCCTGGGGTGGAGGAGCAGACCTGGACTGGGTAGGAGCAGCTTCAGCTGGGCCTTGAAGGTTTTGCAGAAGTGCTGTGATATTCTATTTCATCACCTGGTACTGGGCCTCGGGCAGATCCCTCAGGGTATGGCTCACGTAGGTGATGAAGGTGTTCCGGCCCAAGGATGCTCTGTCCAAGTGGACCAGCTGAGAGAGAGGTTCTGTGCTACTCTTCATTGTGTCCCTGATCTCCAACAGCACACTGTGGTCCTGGCCCTCCAGTCTGCCTCTCTGCCTGCATCCTGTGGAGCTGGGGGTAGGGGTGGGGGTGGGGGTGGGTTGGCCTCTGGTGGCTGCTGCTTCTTCCTCCATTTGTGACAGCAGGGCGTCATCCTCCATGGGATCCTCCAAGTCCGCCGGCATGGGGAGTGCAGCTGTCGGGGGGAGGTCTCTGCCCTGGGGCCCTCTGAAGACACCTGCCTGGACAGGGTAACTGGCTCCTGGCTGGAAGAGGACTGGCTGTCTGTGGGAGAGGGGTCTCAGAGGGGCTGCTCCTCGATGGCGGATCTCACCCTCCAGGAAACTGCACTTGGCCATGACGTACATCTCCCGGTCAGTGAGCTTGACAGCAGCCTGGCTGGATTTCTTGAGGTGTAGCTTGCCATACCAGGTGTGCATGTGCTTCCACCATCTCAGGAGTACTTCTGCAGTGTACCCCAGGCTCTCTGCCTTGTCTCTCCAAGCTGCCTGCTTCTTCTTGGTGTCGCGATATAGTCTGTGCCCCTTTCTCCAGAGGTACTTGTTCTCCCTCAGCCATTCAAGAACCTCATCTTCATGCTCCTCGGAAACAGTGTACTGTTTCCTCTCTCCCTTCTCCTTCCCTTGCCTCTTCCTGCCTCTGGCAGGGGCTTCAGCAGCGCCTTCAGGGGCTTCAGCAGAAGGGCCTTCAGGGGCTTGAGCTGAAGGGCCTTCAGCAGCAGGGCTTTGAGGGCCTTGGGGCTGGTCCACCACAGCAGCAGCAGCAGCAGCAGCTTCAGAGTCAGTGCCAGGGGGTGGGATGCTGGTTCTGCCCTTCTTCACCTTGCCAGGGCTTGAACAAGTAGGCACAGGCTTCCTCTTCTTGCCTGACTGACGAACCATGGTGTTCCTACAAGATGTATGTGGCAGCACGTCTTTCCCCTGTATGCTGACTTCGTGCGTGCTGCATCCTTTCATATCCGCGGAGCTGACGCAATTCATACTCCCCACATGCGCAGTGAACACTCTGCATGTGATATACATCCGCACAGCATCCCCTTTGTTTCCTATAGGCGTCCGTGATGCATCCGCTTCATCTGCTATGCATCCACCCCTTCCACTATGTGTCTGCTTTGAAATTATCCCCCAGAACCCCTTCGAAGGTGTCATCCGCTTCCATCCGCTAGGCTTTGTATGAACATCCGTTTAACATCCCTGCTACATACTACCCACGTCCGTTCTTTTCCGTTCTTTTCTGTTCTGTTTATGCAAATTTTCACCACTTTTTGGAGCGGATGACAACGGGTGGAGCCACCACCGAAATTTTGCTTGTCCGCTGTGTCCTTTATGCATACGTTTTGCACCCGTTGGCCAGTGGGACCGGGCCTTTAGCTCCAGCTATGCAGTCCAGCTCCTTACAGGGGTTGGGGACCCCTGTTCTGGTTAGTAAACCAACCATTGGGTGGTTCAAGGCACTTGTTTTAAAGCTAGCAACTTTTTAAATGAAAAAAATAATTCCTTCATTTTACAAAAAGGGTACTAGTGGTCCTATGATTCTTCAAGAAGACCAAACTCACTGGAGCATCATTTTTGTGTTTCAATAGACAACATGCTGTGCAGGAAGATTTTAACAATGGAAGTGTCCAAAACTTTCTGAATGTGTAAAAACCTAGATAGGTAACTGGCTACAATCTGCAAGGTAAAGATTATCAGACACTGCATACAAAATACTGCTGCTTTAGAAGACTATAGTGAAAGCAATGTAAAATCCTTATTTCTTATGCGATATGCCTATCGGTATAAGCATTTTGCAGAGTATATAGATCAAGTCAAATACTATTTTTGCTATTTAAAGACCCTTCAAAGAAGCACATTAAAACATATGCGTCACACACACACACTGATCACCTTGCGAATAAAACATCTTACTTTCAACGACTCCACAGACACCCAAACCACATTAACACTAGCTGGTTTCAGGATCCGGAAAAACATTCAGATCCTTGCCATCTTTTTTCTAGAATTAAAAAGATACTTCTCAAAATGTGAGAAAGTTGCCTATATAACACTCAGTAAGGACATGTGCTCAGAAATTCATGCTTACCATTAATTAAAAAAAAAATCTCAAACTGTTTAGTAAATCTGAACTTTAGATATATTTCCTTTATGATCACATGGAAGCAATGAAATTTATGCAATCCAATTAGGTTTAGACTTCAGAAACTCCCCCTCCTAATGTTATCCTGGTCTTCAAACATGATCTTAGTGACTGCATGTGCTACAGCATTACACAAAATGAGGTGAGGTGAGGACAGAATGTAATTGGAATGTTACTGTAGACATGTCATATAGTCTCTGATAATTTTCAACTGACAGAAATTTTTCAAGAGTAGCCAATTGTACTTTCTCTTTGCTGCTTCTGAGGCAACAGTGGCAAGCTAAAAGAGAATGAAGACCTAGACATATCCTAGGACAGCTCATCTTCCCTGAATATATTAGCATAACATTTCATTTTATAGTAGGTTTGCTACTTTGATCACCCATGGAAAAAAATCTATCATGCCATGCATTAGCTTAAAAAATTTAAGCCAATGTGCACTTGAAACCCTAAATTCTGTAGATATCACGCGCTACTCTGAAAATTTATGAGTTACAGTTGTGGGGCTAATAGGTACTGTTAGAACCTGGATAATCTCAGTTTTGACTTCTAACAAAAGTTGTTTCTTGTCCTCATGCATGCTTACACAAGGGAAAATCAACAGGCTAAAAGTACAAGACAAAAGCTCAGCATCTAGTCTCCTTCTTCAAAAATAATCTAAGAACAGCATCAAATTAAAATGCTGTGAAATCAATACAAGATCTCTCATTAGTTCTTGCACTACAAGCAGTCCTCAACTTACAACAGTTAATAAAGTGACCGTTCAAAGTTACGTCGGCACTGAAAAAAGGGACTTGGGACAATTTTTCACACTTATGACCATTGCAGCATCCCTATGGTCACCAGATTTACATTCGGATGCTTGACAACTGGTTCATATTTATGACGGTTGCAGGGTGTTCTGGGATCATGTGATTCCCTTTTGCAACCCTCTGACCAACAAAGTTGATGCGGAAGCCAGATTCACTTATCAACCATGTTACTAATTTAACAACTGCAATGACTCACTTAACGAATGTGGCAAGAAAGGCCGTAAAATGGGACAAGCTCACTTTACCAATTTCTCACTCAGCAGCATCAATTCTGGGCTCAATCACAGTCGTGCATCAAGGGCTATCGGTACTATCTATCTTCTACTATTAGCTACTACACAACAAAACGCGGTTCTTCAAGGGCATCTCGCCACACCAGCTGTCCAACCATGCTGGTAAGCAGCATCCAAAACGCTTTTATTTAAACCAGTCATTCCAATGTACAAGTCTAGAGTAAAAGAGGAATTTTCTCTCTGGTCTTTTCTTACCTGGTGGCAACTGAAAGTTCTGAATATTTGTTGGATTCTGAGAAGGCTGAGGCAGACGAGGTGCTAAAACAGTGGGAGTCAAAGTTGCTCTGATTCCACTTGTGGTTGCGGTTGCAGTCCTGGGCAAGCTCTGCGCCACTGTATTGGCAGCACCCTTAGCCAGACCAGTGGGAGTACCTGGAGGTGCAGGAGGTACTCCACCAGGATTAGGAGCTACGTTGGGCAGGCCAGCTTGCATAGTTTGCCCAATAATCATATTACCCCCTGTAGTACTAGGTTGGCCAGCTGCAGCCAGAGTTTGCTGTTGGGTGACCGCTTGCACGATAGTTTTAGGAGACTCCGCTTTTATGACCTGGGTGGTGGGCGCAGCAGCTGATATTCCAGATCCTGGCTGGCTGTTCACAAGAGAGGTCTGGAGAGACACCCCTGAACCAACCGTGGCGGCAGCAACAGCCGCAGTCGGAAAACCTCCCACATTGATGGTCGAATTGATCACAGTACTGCTCCCATTCTGGGTGGCGGCAGCCAATGAGGGTCCGGCTGCGTGAATGGGTGGCCTTACCAACGCTACTGTTGGTCCCCCAGTCCCGATATTGGGGGGCTGTTGTGACGAGATCACCGTAGGTGAAGGTGAAGAGGCAGAAGACACTCCAGGGCCAAGGAAAGAAGTCTGGATAACAGTATTTGAAGCAGATGGCAAGACTGCATTAACGGTGTTGACTTTTCCAATATTTCCAGGTCCATTGTTCACGAGAGGGGCAACAGCAGGGACCACAGTAGGATTTGCTGTCACAGGAGTGGCTGAGAAAGAAGCGTGGGAATTCATCACCACGTTACTTCCATTCAAAGTCTGCACTGCAGTGGTCCCAATTTTACCATTCCTGGTAGATAAAGCTGTTGCCATGGTACTGATTACCACTGATTTGCCCTGATTGAGGGTCCCTGGGGTAATAGCAGCTTCAGAGCCACCTTGGACAGTTGTAGTGGTGCTGCTGCTAGTTGTAGTGGCCCCATCCAATGTAGAACCCTGGGACCTGGCATTATGATTGATAACACTCCCTTGCACTCCAACGGTTCCTGAAAATAAAACAAAGTTTAATTAACAATATAAAAGGTGAGAAAGAAAAGATTTTAAAGCTCAATAAGTCCAGCACAAAGTATACTGCCCATGTGTCAATACGTCCCAGTATTGGAACAATTTCAGGGGGGTGGGGGGAATCTCAGTGTTGGGATTCAAAAATTGTTACCACCAATTCAGTGGGCGTGGCTTGGTGGGTGCACTTTGCACACATGCACACACTTTGCGTGCACGTGCACGCCAAATGCGCACTTTGCGCAGGTGCAGAGGCATTGGCGCAGGCAAAAAGGCATTCTAACTCACCTCCTGCAAGTCTACACGATCCCAGTTGCTTCAGCAGCTGTCGTGCGGCACTATTTTGTGCCGTGCAAAGCAGCTGCGCTTCAAATTATGCCGATAAAAGTGAGTATGGGAGCCTGGGTGGGCAGTTGGGCCCAACAGTATAGCCAGCAGAGAGAACCAGTTTGGTCTCTGATGCTCATTGTTCCTACCGTCTCTCCAGAACCGGTCAAATACCACCACTAGGGAATTTTAAGATAGCAACTTCACTACTGTTCCCTCTGTACCGATGGTTATGATGCTCATCCATTAACAGCCAAGATGTTCCACAAACAAATGCAAATTGTATAGACATGCTGCAAAAAATAAAAGTTTTCCCCTTTCCCCTCTGTGGATGTTTATAACTCCACATTAAATGACACGTTATTTCAAGCCTGCTCGTGCAACTGTATGAGTTGTTGAAAAATTGGGTAGGGGGGAGGACAGGAAAAAGAAAAGCAAAAAGGGAAAAGCCTCTCACCCTTCCGTTTCATCTCCTTATCTTCTGAACAAAAATCCAGAAGCTATTATATTTCTTGACTAATAAAACAACACAGAAAAAAGTGGGGCTGAAGTAGTAGAGAAGTGACATAAGTGAAAAGATTGCAAGGTAGTTTAAGGGATGTCATCCTCCCTCTTAAAATCATTAAATCCTGCTGTTTGATTGCTGTGCTTTCAAAGGAAAACAAATACAAGTAAAAAGGGAGGGATTTTTTTTTCCTTGCTGTCCCCAGAAAGCAAATATCCCTACCAAAATCTGCCAGTGTCACTTAAATAAGTCCTGTCTCTGTGGGCTCTGCATTTGGTAAACACAAATAGGACTGTAGTCAGAAACACGGGGTCACAAAAATCAGGACTAAGGGAAGGTTATTTCTCTGAAACCCCACCCCCTTTCATTAACCTGGTGTTATGACAAGCAACAGCGTCCTTGTAATATTCCAGCAACAGGAAAGCAAAAGTGGGAGGGGGGGGAATTATATACGGAGGAATATAATTGGAATTGTGCTGGGGTAAATGGACCATTACCTTCTGTTTCTTAAAAAGGCCATTTTTGCACTAGTGGAAAGACAGGACCCTGAGTTAGCAGACTCCTTCAGAGTGCACCGTCTTTTAACAAGGGGGAAAACATTTACCGATGGACTGTCATTCTTCCAGTCCCACAAGCAGCAGAGGTTGTGCTGTGACTCTCTGCATACACCATATTATTTCAAGAAAAGCAAATGGTTTGGGGGGACGGGGACATAATCCCCCCACCGTACCACCCCAGAGGAGCAGTTCAGCGGGTGCTGCATTTAAAGAGATCTATTTAAAGGGGGTTCCTGATCCTCAGGTTCCCCCATCACTTCCTCTTCCCAGGGGAAGCTGCTGCTGCTGCTATGATTAATAACATTTCTTCTCTCTCTCTCTCTCTCTCTCTCTCTCTCCCCCACCCCCAATGCACTTCAGGCGGGGGGGGGGGGTTAAAGAATTCAAGACAGCCAGGGAATATCAAAAATGGATAAGGAGGGCAGGGAGCACCATTCCTCTGATCCCAGCAAGGCGGGAGCAAGGTGGCACAGAAGTCCAAAGGTAAGGTCTCTTCCTTCCTTCCTCGTCCTCAGGAGCCCCCCAAAACACTCTTCCCAGACAAGAGATGACAGAATGAAGAGCAAAAAAAAAGCCAAGGGGAGGAAGGGGAGGGGGACCACCCTAGGAAAGGAAGCTGGTTTCCCCCTTTCCTAAAGGACCCACACACACAGGCACTACTCTCACCACAACACTCACCCTCCCCCCCATACACACACATATCTGCTCCTGGCTGGAGGTGCAGCAGAGGCAGGAGGGACACCATCCTGGCCAAAAATAGGGTGCTGGGGAGGGAGGGAGGGAGGGGGGTTGGCATGCGAGGAAGGCCTCTCTCTTGGCCGCCTCCCCCTCCCCAACTCCATGCCACCCATCCACCCACCCCTGGCACCCTCCAGTTGCTGCCCCCACCAAGGAAAGAGGGGGCAGGGGAGAAAGAAAGGGAACCCAGAATGGGGGGAGGGAAGACCCCCATTCCTGAGGGAGAAGAACAAGAGGAAGAGGAGGCAAACCCCCCCTCCGCCCCGGCTTGCCTCGCCGGGTTACCTGGCTTGGTGATCTCCGGGCCACTGAGTCCCATCTTGGCGGCGGCGGCGACGGTGGTGGTGGTGCTGCTGGTACTGCTGCTGCCGGTGGTGCGGCTGCCGGGGCTCTCTGTTTGGACATTAGCATTGCCTCCTACTCCTCCTCCTCCTCCTCCTCCTCCTGGGCTAGGGCTAGGGCTGTTGCTGCTGCTGCTGCCGCTGCTCACAACATGGTTCCCCAGCAGCCCCCCGGCGACCCTGAGGGGCTCCTGCGCCTTATGGTGCGGGTGGTGGTGGCCCGAAGCCGCCAGCTGAGACTCCAGGGAGCCCACCAGGTCGCTCACCACCTTCTCATCCACCTCAGCGTTCAGGAAAACCTCATCCAGCAGATCCGACCCAGCCGCCATCTTTTTTCGGAGGGTTCCTGGCGAGCGGCTCCCTCCCGCCCGCCGGCCCCCCCTCCTCTTCACTCCTCCCTCTGCCCTCCTCCTCCTCCGCCCTCCCTCCTGCTCTCCCCCCCCCCCTTCCTCCCCACCTCACTCACTCATTTTACACATACGCTGCGCTCCCCTCCCGCCTCGGCCTCCGCCACCGAGCATGCGCGACAAAAACTCCGCGCGAGCGAGCAGGGAAAGCTGCGGGGGGGGGGCCGTCGAGGCGTCACCTCAGCAGCCAGAGAGGGATTCCGTCGGTTCCTGATTGGCCGGCGGTCGGCTATAAATACTGAGGCAAATGGCTGCGAGCGCTCAGACAGGGAACGGGCGGCAAGGGCCCGGCTGTGGCCTGCTAGCGAGAGGGGACGGCCGCCGAAAGTCGGGCTGGCCGCACGCGCTGGTCGCCGGCCGAGGGGTCGATGAGGGGAAGTGGAGGCGGTGCTACGGGTCGTGACCGCCGACGCCTCGGGGCTGGCCGCGGCGCTCGCTGTCGTCCTTTGTCTGGCGAAGCCCAAAATGGCTGCATGTTCCGCGGCGGCGGCTGGGTCGCTTCTCGCCAAGGCTCCCTGGCCGGCTCACGTCTGAAAGACGCCCCGCACCTGTGCCAGCTTATGGAAACAACCCGCCCTTTGAACGGGGAGGCTGGCGCGGGGCCTGGTGCACGGACAGGCCGACCGCGTCCCGCCGTCTCGACCTAGCGGGCGTTCCCCGCCGTCCGTCCGTCCGTGTCCAGGCGGGCCTCGCCGGAAAAAACCCGCGCCCTCCGAGCTGACCGGCCCCGGGAAGGAGGTCAACGCTCTTGCCGCGCCCTTGAGCCCGGCCTGAGCGCGCCTCCGCGTTGCCTTGGCTGTTTTCCTCCTTCTCGCCTTCACACTTGTGCCAAAGTTTGGGTGGCCGGTTCTGCCGGTCAGTGGCCGGCGCACCCTTCGAAGCCCCCTTGCTCCCCCACCTCTTTTCACTTCGGCTATGGCCCGTCACCCTCAAAATAACCCCCTTTTTTCTTCCCCACAAAAGAAAAGCTGCTGCCGTCCGTCCGTCCGGAGCTGCGGTTGTCAAAACGGCGTTCTCTCCCGCCTTTCATTTTCAAGCGCTCAGCTACTTCCTTCTTTTCGTCAAGCATCGCTTACGCGTCCAACCGCCTTTTTTATTTATGGCATTATACACATTTGCACACTTTTAAGGACTAGTTGCGAGCAGCTAAAAATGCGTAACGCAGCCATGTCTTCCTACCTTCTCTGTCAAAAATAGACTCCGTTGTGCAAAGATAAGATACAGCTGCTTATAGATTTTATTTTAGGGAGAAGCCCTGAGAAGGGTCGGCCAAAAGGAAAGGAGGGAGCATCTCTTTCTTTCTTTTTTTTTTCCTGCCTATAATTCTTTTTTTTTCCATCTGAAATTGTTTTACTTTTGCATTTGATTTCCTCAGCTTCTTTGCATATACTCCTTTTCTGATAGTGCCAAGCCAACCTGATTTTTCAGCGTTGTACTAAATAATTCTGCAGAAAAAATTTCAGGGATCCCTTTTCATGAACAAAGCCATCTACAAAAACATTTTTATTTTTAAAAAGGTCAGATTATGTTCTAAAATTGTCTATTCTGGTCCTCGCTGTCCCCTCCCTTCTCGAGACAAGCAAGAATGTAAAATCAATACTTCACAATGTCAGATCAATTGAATAATAGATCGTTCAGCACACCCTTTGTATTCCATCCCTTCTTTTCTGTTTTATAAGAATGAAATTGAAAAACATTTTGGGTTTTATAATTGCTATCTCCCTTGCAGAGATAACCTTATGTTTCTTTTGCCCTTTATTAATTATTTCTCTCTTTTAACCTGCCTCATCCTGAGGAGTCATATTGGGTGGCAATACTTTATAATTTATGCTTTTAGTCAGGCTTTTAAAATGGTGCAAATTAGAAGGGAAGTAAACATCTATTTAAATTGATGGTTTACTTTAAAAATCAGTGCAAATTGGGTTTTTTTTTTAATCTGTGGAATATTAAGCTGAATTCAAATGAGTCCCATTGCTAAGACAAAAGGAGGGATTTTTTTTTTATTTTATTCTTAAAAGGTGGTAATAAGATTGAGATTTGCTGTTTGTGACACTGCATAGCAAGGATTGTAAAGGTCTCTAGTTGGGCAACTGGAGAGGTTAGCACTCCTTGCAGGAGATGAATTAACTTGATTTTTTATTAAAAAGTGGCTAAGAATAATGACCACATTTTTATATACAAGGAAGCTGCTCGTTATTATATTGTATTTTGTCAATTTTGCAGATATTGGGAGCTAGTTATGGTATACAATGCAATACATTTCAGGCAGCATTTCTTATCTTGGGGACTTTAAATGTGTGGACTTCAACTCCCAGAATTCTCCAGCCAGAGAGCAGGAACAGCAACAGAAAGTATGTCTCCCAGGTACCATGAAATGACATTGTTGATTATAAGGGATGCAAAGTATACCAACCCTATAAGAACTAACGGGACAGTAGAAATTGCCCTGGAAGAAGACAATAAATGTCTTCTGTAAATGTCCTTGCTTTATAAATATTTACCTTCAATTTAAATAGCACCATAAGGCCCACTAGTAACCTGTGTGACTAAAGTAGAAGGGTTTAATGGTGTACCAAGGCTCAATTATAGATAATCCTTGATTTATGACCAAGACTGAGCCCAAAATTTTCTTTTGTTAAGTGAGACATTTATAAAGTGAGTTTTGCCCCATTTTATGACCTTTGTTGCCACAGTTATTAAGTGAATCTCTGCAGTTGTTAAGTTAGTAAAAGGGTTGTTACATGAATCTGGTTTCCCCATTGACTTCACTTGTCAGAAGATCACAAAACCCCAGGACACTGCAATGTCATGAGTCAGTTGCCGAGTGTTTGGATTTTGATCACATGATCATGGGGGTACTGCAATGGTCATTAGTATGAAAAACAGTCCTATGTCACTTTTTCAGTGTCGCCACAACTTAAAATCACTAAACAGTAGTAAGTCAAAGGACTACCTGTAATGCATACATTGCTGCATACTGGACTTGTAGCTTTTGAGTTTTCTTCAAGGGCAACCTCATGCAGAGCATATTATAATACACGAATGACTAAGGTATGAATGGGCCATGAGAAAGGCCTCTGATCCAGGAAATGACAACATTGACCCACACTTTTCTCGCCACACTTGCAATTTGTTCAAGTAGAAGCTGCAAGTCCAGGAGAATCCTCAAACTGAATCAAGCTTGACCCTTCCTGAGTTTATAAAGCATGTCGATGTAATTTCTTGGAACTTCATGAAGTGGTGGAGAGTGCCACTGACATCTTTCAGGATTTGACTTTGTAATCTAGTCAACACCAAGATTTGCAGGTGGTCTCTCATTCAAATAGTACCAAGGCTAGTTCAGCTTAACTTCTTAGAACAGCCAAGATGGACTAGCTGCTTGGACTTCCTGAAGCCCCAATAAATCATAGAGAACAATATTAACCCTCCCCAATGAAAGATAATTAAGCTTTCACGTGAAATAGAAAAGTTACCAAATCTAGTTTTGCCCCATTTTATTAAATTTCTTGCCACAATTGCTAAGTGAATCACTGTAGTTGTTAAGTTAGTAACATGGTTGTTAGGTGAATCTGGCTTCCCCATTAACTTTACTTGTCAGAAGCAAAAGAGGATCACGACCTCAGGACACTAACCGTCATAAATGCGAGCCAGTTGACAAGCATCTGCATTTTGATCACATGACCATGGGGGTACTGCATTGGTCATAAGTGGGAAAAATGGTTACAGGTCACTTTTTTCAGTACTGTTGTAACTTCAAACAGTCACTAAACAGTTGGTTGTAAGTTGGGGAATGTCTGTATATTGCATACTTACTTACAATCTTAAATATATTCTAATAAAGAGTGTTTCATAGCCTCCATCAGAAATACATGTAGATGCCAACGGAAAAGAAAGATGTTGGGGTCCCAGAAACACAGTAATTGACCATTTTGCAAACTATTCTACATTTGCCCTCATTTTTCCACTTGGATAATTATACATTTTGCTTAGAAACTGCCAAGGTACATTAGTTGAGGTCTTGCTTCCAAAGCATTAAATTAAACCGAATTAAAATATATATGGTAGAAATGCTGTAATACTGATAAATAGGCAGTACTGTATGCAAATTACCAAAGTCCAGGTTGGCTAGGAACAAGTTGTCAGTCATTCTTTCCTACATAATCATGTACTTCCTTATTTATGCTTTCCTTTACCTTTGCCCTATCTGCTTTTGGTGCAACGCTACTACTAAGCTTCCAAGTTAAAGCATTTTGCCTTTTCTGTCACCTGCTGTATGTATGGAATAATTAGCAGTTATATTTTTAATCAGTCCTCAGAACAGGAAAACCAAAAGAACATTTACATGACACAAAATATTTTGAAATTAGACTTAATTGTAGCTTACACAGCAGCGAGGATAGGATAACAGGCATGCTTATGATTGCTGCTCAAGGTCCAGTCCATTGTTGAGGAAAGTTAGTTCAGATACAAGCATGAGGTGGACCATTGCCTACATGTGGTCCACTGTCCATTTCCTATAGAAAAAGGAATAATTTGGCTTCTGGAGATACATTTGGAATATTAAGAGCATGTAGTGGCATTCTTATTGTATAGAATAGAATAGCAGAGTAGAATTCTTTATTGGCCAGGTGTGATTGGACATACAAGGAATTTGTCTTGGTGAAAATGCTCTCAAGTGTACATAAAAGATAAGAAGGAGCTTGACTACCACAGTATAGTATCACTACTGTGATAGTCATTTTTTACCCTTCTGTTCATGTCTGATTGTCAGATAGAGCTTTTAAACAAGTCCCTGCAGTTTTCTTGGCAAAGCTTTGCAGAAGTGATTTGCCCTTGCTTTCTTCCTAGGGCTGAGGGAAAGTGACTGGCCCAAAGTCAGTCAGCTGCCTTCAAAGTGGAATTCAAACTCATAGTTTCCTAGTTTCTAGCCTGAAGCCTTAACCATGACACCAAACTGGCTCTGAATGGTAATCATAGCTTGTCATAAAATTTCTATTTCCTGTAAGGCAAACAGGTCAGGTTGCTTCCTGTTGCTTGTTTTCTGTGACCACAACATCTGTAGTTTGTCCTTTCTGTGGGTAAGCATGCATGTTGCCAATCACAGAGTTGTAGCTGTCCACCATTTTTATTTTCTTGGTATGGCTCTGGAGTCTGAATTTGGAAGCTTTCAAGAAAATAAATCAGTTCTGGGTTGGAGCTTTGCATCATGTCAACTTCTATTTAGTTAAAACAATTTAGAACACATTAAAAGAATCGGGCTTGCTACTCATTGGGATATACAGATTAACAGAGTTGGAAGGGACATTGTAGGTCATCTAGTCCAACCCCCCTCCCAAGTAGACTCTATACCATTTTTGACAGATGCAGTCCAGTCTCTTCTTAAAAGCTTCCAGGGATGAAGCTCCCACAGCTTCTGAAGGCAACTTCTGTTCCACTGGTTGATTGCTCTCACTGTCAGAAAATTTCTCCTTATTTCTAGGTTGAATATCTCTCCTTGATCAGTTTCCATCCATTATCCCTTGTCTGGCCTTCAGGTGCCTTGGAAAATAGCTTGATCCCTTCCTCCTCTCTGTGGCAGCTCCTCAAATATTGGAATACTGCTATCCTATCACCCCTTCACAGACTAGCCATGCCCAGTTCCTGCAACCGTTCATCGTATGTGGATTATTTTATTTGCTCCAAGAAATATTTTCCAAAATGTATATTCTTGCTTTGAACTTTTTTAAAAAAGATTGTCTTATTTTTTTTAAAGAACATCTTCCATATACATTCAGGTACTCCAAGTCTGAGTTACTCCAATTAAAACATAGATTGTTTTAATTATTTTAACCTCACAGTTTAAAAGTAATTCACAATGAAATAGCCACAGTAGTTTCTTTTATAGTTTTGATTCATACATACATACATACATACATACATACATACATACATATATGTGTTTTAAGTTTTCGCGGGTACTTACTTGTGTGCTGTTCAGCTTCCTTCGGGTATTATCTCACGTCATTGTAGTGCTTTTAAAGTTGTAGCAATGTTTCAGCAGAATCTCATTTGCCATCAGGCTTCTGTACATACGAACTCCATACAGAAGCCTGATGATGGCAGATGAGATTCTGCTGAAACGTTGCTACAACTTTAAAAGCACTACAATGACGTGGGATAATACCCGAAGGAAGCTGAATAGCACACATGTAAGTACCCGCGAAAACTTAAAAAAATAATATATATATATATATGTGTGTGTGTGTGTGTGTGTGTGTGTGTGACTTATACTTACTGAAAGCATATTTGATGTACAAGACAACAAGCAATAAAATCCAGCTTTGTTGTAGCGTAACGCCTTAAATATTGTTTATAATAAAAATAAATTGAATATTTATCCTACTAAATATCCTTAACAATTAGGAAGCATGTTCTAATGCAGGGTCACCAACCTTTGGACCTTAGGGACTACCAAACTCATAATTTTAAATCCCGCAGACCAGAGACCCTGAGAAAATCCAAAAAAAAGCCTGCAGGAAAATGTCTCCAGCTGCGTCGTCAGGGGGAGAGAGAGAGAGAGAGACTTTTGGCTTCATGCAAGGAAAGCAGCAGAAGCAGCAGAAGTCTTTCTCTCTTCCAAACCCCGCCAGTAATGAGACTTTGCCAACACAGCCTCTTGGAACAGGATGCCTTGGAGGGTCCCAAAGATTCATTTCTGGTGGAATTTGGGGGAGAGAAAGACTTTTGCTGCTTTCCTTGTGTGCAGCCAAAAGCAGAAGAAGAAAGAAGCTGAAAGAAGCGACTCAGTGGCCAGGCCAGGCGCATGGGGTGAGTGGAGCAAGTTCCCCTCTGCCCTTTCCCCCCTCCCCTCACTACTCGTGTTGTTCACAATGCAAGAGTCGCAAACCTTATGTTCCCACGGGCCATGTGGGCAGCGCAGCCTTGTGTTCCCGCGCAGCCTAGAATAATTGCTTTGGGGGGGACATTTCTCTGTGGACCACCAAAATTTTCTTGTGGACCACCAGTGGTCCCAGCCCACTGGTTGGCAACCACTGTTCTAAATCATGGGTGTCCAACCTTTTGGATTGCTTGGGCTGCACTGAGTGAAGAGGAATTATCTTGGCTACATATAAAACACATCACACCATGTTAAAAGTCTTACAATCTTGTGGGACCACATTATTAGCTGTCCAGGGGTGCATGCAGCCCATGGGCCCAAAGTTGGACACATCTGTTCTAGATTCACATTCTGTCTCTAAATTCTTTATTTCTCTTATTTCATTCATACCCTCATGAAGCTGTAAAAAATTAAAATGCTTCTAATATAGAAGACCATTGTCTTCTACTAAAACAAATCAATTTAATAATACATTGCACTTACACATTGGTCATGTAGTAACATGAAGCCATTTTTATTAAGTTGTTCCATTGGCTATGGACAACATGGCCTCTGGCACTCCTTATGCTGAACATACAAAGCTATATGAATATACTGTAGTTTATTCCCACAGTAAGACAATATGATTTGAGCTGCAGTACCTAGGAAAATTTTGGCGGTATCACTCCATGCCTGAGCATGGCAATATTGCCAGGGTAAAGAAGTGATGACGCTAATTCCTTTCTCATGAAGACTTCTAACATCATTCAGATTTACAGAGAGAAGCCAGACAGAGAAGCGAATCCCTTGTTATTGACATAACGAGCCTGGACAGATGATCCATACGTGAAAATGTACACTGGATGCAAGATGAGATTTTAGATTGTATATTTGAAACATCCAGTAGGAGGTTAAAAGGGGGGGGTGGGGAAGCAGCGCTCCATTTGAAATAATAAAATTCAGTATTAAAAGCTAGGAAGAAGATTCTGCTGCCTCATTCTCTAAATCAAATCTAAAGTGAAAGTTATTGGGAAGATGAAGCAAGCAATTCTAGAAACAGAACTGGCCAGTGTCTTGCCAGCGCTGGGTTCAAATGAACTGCCTGACTTAGCACAGCAGATGGGTTCATTCAATATACTAAGATAATGCTTAGGTTCGTCTAGCTTGGTGAACCACAAATTAGCAAATACATTTTAGCATGTTGTGTGAACTTCGCCAGAATGAAACAAGTTTCCATCTTATTAAATTGAATAGTTTTGCTGTGGAGTTTAATAAAATAAACTGTCCTTGCTTCTGGTTAACTGAGTCATTTTTTACTGTTTGTTTTTATATCTTCTTTCATAAGAGCAGTTTGTGTAAGTACAATCGTATAATATACTCATACAATTATAGTTGTGAACAAGAGACTTATTTTGGTTTAGTGGTTAAGACATCAGGTTAGGAACCAGGAGACTGAGTTCTAGTCCCAGCCAACTGGATGACTTTGAGCCAATCTTCAAGAGACTGAATTCTAGTCCCACCTTACTAATGAAAGCTGGATGGGTGACTTTGGTCCAATCACGACAAGATTTAGAATTCTACTCCCCCTTAGTCATGAAAGTTGGCTGGGTGACTTCGGGCCAATCACCAGGCGACTGTGAGTTCTAGTCCCACCCTAGGCATGAAAGCCACTTGGCCTGGGTGACTTTGGACTGGTCACTGTTAAGGTAATTCCCCGTTAGGAGAATGAGTGCATACAGGGAGACGTAGTGAGAGTGATGTTGAATAACACATGACCAGTACACAGATACACTGAATAGTAAGAAGTAGGTTTTTACTTCCAGTAAACACTTAAGCAAAGTCCAAAGCAAGCAGTCCAAGTCATACATGGTTAAAGCAGTCAGTTTTCAGTCCAGGGATAATCCAAAATCAAAGTCCAGTATCATAAACAGTTCAGTAATCCACTCACAGCAATCCAGGAAGAATGACGATCTGCAACAGTCAATAGGGAAAAATGCAGGAACCAAAATCAGCGAACAACAGAACATCTAGCAACTAGCAACTACCAAGAACAGAACAGAACAGAACTAACAACCCAAGTTTCTGGCTCTAATGACCATTTGAGGAACCACAAAATATCTATCCTGGTTTATATATTTCCAACCCAACTGTTAGGTGACTATCAATTCCTAACAGTCACTCTCTGTCCAAGACATCAGGCTTGGATAACAAGCCAGTTGGTCAATTCCTGCTGTAGCCAATAAATCAAGACTCAGTTGATCAAAAAACAACAGACCCTTTACTTATGGAAAAATATTAGGAAGAATTATTATTTGATTTTATTAATACAATGAAACAAAAAAATTAAGGGGAAAAAGCAGTGTAAATGGTGACCTAAAGGAGTTTAGTTTTGGAAATTCCCTCTGCAAATATCTATATTGATAAGTAAGTCTTCAACTGCTATTTAAAATAAGGCTGTAAGACAGGAAGACAAGTTTTCTTTGGGAGAAAGTTTCTCAACCAGGGCACTGCCATGAGGGCTTTATTCCTGGTCTCTGTGATCCAGGGCAGACCAAACTTTGGGACCCTAAAGAAATCCTTTTCAGGATCCAATCTGAGTCAGTCACTGGGACAAAAGGTTTATTCTTCCAACTGTTTGGAGCCCATCATTAGGGAACTTCTCTCTCTCCAGATTATGCAGTGGGTTCTATGTGTTGAATTTATATGGTTGCTGGTTGTGTGTAGCTTTCAGTTGTAAATTAGGCCATTAATTGTTGACTATTTAGTTGTTAATCGTTGTTTCTTTCTGCCACTGTGCCCTTGGATCCTAAGTATCTGATAGGCTGGTGGTAAGTCAGCACTCCTATTGACTGACAAGGGGTACGTTTCCCAGGCTTCAATCATTTCTCCATCTATTTTTGTCCCTGCTCAACCAATAATCATAGTAGCTGCAAAATTAAATGCATATTCCAGTATCCTGGGACACATATATTTACATTCATGAGGTCCTCTTCAGTTGGTCTTACTGGATGGCATTGGGAGAGGCAACCTGGTTATAAGTACCAAGACCCTATATGCTTTAATGCAGTATGTCAATGTTAGCATCTTAATTTGGGTTCATTAGTAACTATACTAATGCATCACTTTTAGAACAGGTTCTGTGTGATTCTATTTCACATCCTCAATATTCAAACAGACATGCACTTTGTTTTTCAGTTTCTGGACCATTTTTCAAAGAATTTCACATAAAGTACATTGCAGTAATCCAGTTAGGAAAGTAATAAGGTATGAATTGCTGAAGCTAGCTGTTCTATATGTAAAGTGGGTGACTCCAAATCTACAAACCTGATTGGTCAATAAAATGAACATTGGATTGGTTCACTAGGAACCAATCCAAAGAGCTGC
>BLBF01000049.1:7049281-7086552 GCA_015471245.1 Laticauda colubrina
CATTGGATTGGTTCACTAGGAACCAATCCAAAGAGCTGCTAAAAGGCGGCAAATCTAAACAACTGCCATTGGCTGCAAGCAGGCAAGCCAGCCTGTATAAAAGGCTGGCCTCAGCTTCAGCCAAGTGTTCCTATTTTACTAACTAGTTAAGAATAAAGTATTTGTTGTTGGAACCCGGTCTACCTCGTGTGTTTTCCGAATAAAACACTAGCTATGCCCATTTAAGATATCCAGTCCTCACTTGCTCAAAACTTGGTCACCATTTTTTTGTTTCCAAGGTAATCTATATTTGAATAATACACCTGCTCCTTAAGTGAAAATGTTACCTGCAATATGCCATCTTCCTAATACCCAGGCCTGAGAACCACCCATCTATCTATGCCTTCACTGTTTCAGTTCTTTTGAAATTTCTAAGCAACTTTTAAGCATAATTTATCTATTGATTCAATTTTATGCCGTCCAACTCTCAACCACGCTAGGTGGCTCATAATACACCAAAATAATATCAGAACAATAATATCATAATAACAGGGACTAACTACAGGCTTGGACAAAGAAGAAAAAAAGAGCAAACTGGCAAACCCCTCCCCCCAAAACATCCTACCAGCAACTGACATCCAATCCAAGGTTCATCAATCCCTCTAACACAAGGGCTAGGAGAACAACCAGGCCTTTAAGGCTTTCTGGAATGAAAAAGAAGGGGATTCAGATCTTGGGGAGAACTCCATTCCAGAGGACAGGTGCTGCAACAGGGAAGGGTCTGTTGTCATCTTTGACTGATAACCCAAGGGTTAGTTCCAGTTACTGGTGGCAAATTCTTCTGCAACATAATAAGCCTGGCTAACAGAAAAATAAATTTGATGCAAAAGTTCTTTAAAACAGCCTGGCAACTGCAAAAAAGGACCAAATGGGATAACTGAATTGGTGAGTAATGTGTTTATAGAGTGCCACATCAGTCCCATGTTGAAACAGCTGCAGATTGCAAGTTACTAACGGACCCAAACCAAGGTGCTCTCTAAAACATATTAAAACCTTATACAGGGAGTCCTCAACTTAACGACTATATTTGGGACTAATACTTTCATAGCTCAGCAAGGAGGTGGTTCAGCGAGTCATGTCTGAATTTACATCCTTTTTTGCCATACTTGCTAAGCAAATTGCTACAGTGGTTCAGCGAATCACAGAGTTGTGAAGCAAATCCAGCTTTCCCCATTGACTTTAGACTAGAAAAACAGAATTGGAAGGAACCTTGGAGGTCTTCTAGTCCAACCCCCTGCTCAGACAGAAAACCTTATTACCATTTAAGACAAATGGTTGTCCAATCTCTTCTCCAAAACTTCCAGTGTTGGAGCAACCACAACTGCTGGAGGCAAGTTGTTCCACTGATTGTTTTAACTGTCAGGAAATTTCTTCTTTGTTCTAGGTTCCTTCTCTCCTTGATTAGTTTCCACCCATTGCTTCTTGTTCTGTCTTTCAGGTGCTTTGGAGAATAGCTTGACTCCTTCTTCTCTGTGGCAGCCCCTCAGATATTGGTACACTGCTATCATGTCCTTCTTTTCATTAAACTAGACATACCCAATTCCAGCAGCCATCATGGCACTGGACCATGACATGTCCAAAATCACAAATGATGATTCCATGACCCTGGGACACCGCAGCCATTGTAAAATACATACCAGTTGACAAGTACCCAAATTTCTATCACAATACTAGGGGTGGTTAATGATCATAAATGTAAGGGCTCAGTGCCATTGTAACTTTGGACACCTGCTAAATGAATGGATGTAAATTGAGGACTACCAAACACTATGGCTTAATGCTGAGTTGCAGGACTTCCTCCCGCCATCCAAACTATCGGTGCTGTTACATTTTTTCACCTTTTTTTTCCTTTTTTGACTATTGGAACTAAACTTGGGGACCCCTCCCAATTTTTTTTCTACAATTTAAGATGACACTAAAAAATAAATCCATGTCTTTTCCTTTAGAGTTTATTTATGCTGCTAGGTTTCAATACTTTCGATCATTGCAGTTTTAAATGCCTTTTTTAAAAATTGAATTTTGAGTGTTACAAGCCATTTAGAGCTAAGCAATAAGAGAAGGAAACATAGATATTTGAAATAAACATGAAGTGTTAGTTAATAAACACACAACATGCATACATACCCAAGAAATTTGTAGATCCTAGTTGTGTGCATAAAAACAAAGCAGTTATTCTCAGATGCCTGACATCTTTCCACGGTATATTTCAAGATATTAAAAGAAATAAAGAGTGTAATCATATGTGAGCATTGAAATATAGCATGAAGGAAGGAGTAAAGTACAATTTCTTACTAAGTTGGTATAAAGTGCTTAATGATTGGGGGCTGGAGGAACAAGGAACATTAAAATGTTTGATAAATCAATTTCTAAGTTCATCATCATACAGTCCTAACTGCAGCACAAACAATCATGGTGTTCTGACCCAACTCCCCAAACATGACAAACCCTCTGAAGTGAACTCAAAGATTTCTTTATTAGGAATGCCAGCAGCCCCAGTAAAAAGTTTCTCTCTCAGTGCAGGCTAACAAGTCCATCCATTCGGAAGATAAATAGTTGTCTGCCACACCTATTCATCTCCGCCCCCTGACTTTTATCTCCAGAGCTAGGGTGGGTGTGAGGAATGTGTACACCAATTAGTTGGGTTGACAATATATAAACCAACAATGTATGTTTGTAGCTTTAAGACAAAATCACTGTATTGATTTATACTATATTCCAGTTGGTTGATTATATTGCAAATTACCATAAGAGGGAGCTAGAGATCATAGCTTGCTCTCTCTGACATTCTGTCTCTCTGACATTCTGTTGCTATCTAAGGTTCTCTGTTGTATTTATGCTATGCTTATACTTTGATATTTTTGTTTACTGTAAATGACAAAGGCAACGGTAAGAAGACTTTGTAATTGGATATTCTTTGGACTGTTAAATGTATATGACCTGAACTGTTTATTGGACTGTGCTATTTCTTAAAGTAAACTTTAACTCAATTTAGTGTATCTGTGTGTGGCTGGATAATTATTCATAACTATTCTCATAAACGTTTCCATGTGCATATCCTTGTTGCTCTAGGGCTTTTCTGTACATATCATAACAGTGGGGCTTCACTCGCAGTGGTGGCTCTTCCGTCCCAAGGATCGGCCCATAGATTTCCACTGCTCTCCTCTCCTCTGCCTTCTGCACATCCACGCATCAGGCACTGGACCCAGGTGTTCCTCCTCTTCCTCATCAGCCACCTCCAGACCTGGAGGCTGTTGACTGTCCATCTGATGGACAGCCCAGGTTCCACCTCTCTCTCTCTCTCTCTCTCTCCCCCAGCTTCATTCCCTCTTGCCCCTCAGGAGCTCTCAGGTTGCCCTGATGCTGACCCTGATTCCCATGCCTCCTTCTCTGATTCGGCTGCTGGAGGGGCCAGTGGCCAAATAACACATTGTCTCAGTTCCTGTTGACTACTGCATAGATAGTCCTCAACTTACAACCATTCACTGAATGAGTGCTTGAAGTTACAATGCACGAAAACAAAAGTGACTTACAACCAGTCTTCATGCTTACAAGTGTCACAGCTTCCCGGTGGCCATGTGATCAAAATTCAGGTTGTGATTTGCTTAACAACTTTGGCAAAAAAAAAGTGCTAAAATCAGGCGCAACTCACTTAACAAACTGCTTTACTTGGCTATGCAAATTCTGGGCCCAATTAGTGGTGGTATTCTACCAGTTTGGCACAGTTCTGGCGAGCCGGTAGCAACGATGAGCAGCGGAGACCGAACCAGTTCTCCGCTGCTCTGCTATTGGGCCCACCCACCCTTCTGGGCTCCCATACTCACCTTTATCCTCTGAATTTGAAGCGCAGCTGCTTTGCATGGCACAGAAGAGTGCCACACGGCAGCTGCTGAAGCAACCGGGATCGTGCAGGCTTGCAGGAGGCAAGTTAGAATGCCTCTATGCCTGCAGAGCTAGATCTGTTCTTAAAAATAGATCGTCTATCTCTCCCTTAGCAGTATCCTAATCATGTCCTTTGCATTTTAAATCATAAGTACAACTGCTCACTATCCATTGCTGCTTCTGTGACTATTAAAGGTTTTCCATTGCTTTCACCACTAGGATCTCAAGTAGTTTGCTTTACTTTTTCTGCTTATTACTTTGGTGTTTAAGGCACACTATTTTATCTATGAGTAGTCCTTGACTTAGGACCTAGGACCATAATTGAACCCAAAATTACAGTTGTATATCATTCCGGTCATTAAGCAGGTAACCATGTGACTGCATCCAATTTTACCATTCTTTTCGTGGTGGCTGTTGAGCAATATTAAGCAAATATTAAGCAAATTGTCCCCAATGAGCTTTTTTTTTTTGTTGAAAACTGGAAGCAAACACTGGTTTCCAGCAAAAAAAAAAAAAACATTGTAAATTGAGGTCATTTGGCCATGCAAATAGCCATATATGTGGACTGGTTACCAAACGCTTAAAATGCAATCACGTGACCAGGGGTTGACAAACCTATTCTCCAAAACACCTGAAGGCAGGACAAGGATGGAAACTCAGCAAGGAGAGAAGCAACCTAGAACTAAGGAGAAATTTCCTGACAGTTTGAACAATTAAGCAATCGACCTACCTCCAGAACTTGTGGGTGCTCTAACACAGGAGATTTTAAGAAGAGATTGGACAGCCTTTTGCCTGAAGTGGTATAGTTTCCTGCCTGAGCGGAGGGTTGGACTAGAACAGGGGTCACCAACCTTTTGGACCTCAGGGACCACCAAACTCAAATCCCCCAAAAAGTCTGCAGGAAAATTCCCCACCCCGTTTTCCTATCGATTAATTATTCTTTATTTGGGATCGCAAGATACTGTCTCCAGTTCCGTTCTCAGAACGGGGGGTGGGAGAGAGAGGGAGGGAGAGAGAGAAAGAGAGAGAGGGAGAGAGACTGACTTTTGGCTTCATGCGAGGAAAGCAGCAGAAGCAGCAGAGGTCTTTCTTTCTCTCCCCCAAATTCCGTCAGAAATGAATCTTTGTGAGACCTGTCGCACCGGTACAGCCTCTTGGAGCAGGATGCCTTGCAGGGTCCCAAAGACTTATTTCTGGCAGAGTTTGGGGGAGAGAAAGAAAGACTTTTGCTGCTTTCCTTGTGTGCAGCCAAAAACAGAAGAAGAAAGAAGCAGAAAGAGCAGCCTGGTGGCCAGGCGAGGCACGTGGGGCGAGTGGGGCAAGTTCTCCCCCCTGCCCTTTCTTCCCTCACAACCTCATGTTGTTCACAATACAAGCAATGCAAGCCTTGTGTTCCTGTGAGCCATGTGGGCAGCACTGGCATAGCCTTGTGCTCCCGCGCAGCCTGGATTAATTGCTTTGGGGGGGGTGACATTTCTCTGTGGACCACCAAAATTTTCTCATGGACCACCAGTGGTCCCCGGCCCACTGGTTGATGAGCACTGGATTAGAAAACCTCTAAGGTCCTTCCTGTTCTATATGTAAAGTGGATGACTCCAAATCTACAAACCTGATTGGTTAATAAAATGAACACTGGATTGGTTCACTAGGAACCAATCCAAAGAGCTGCCAAAAAGGCGGCAAATCTAAACAACTGCCATTGGCTGCAAGCAGGCAAGCCAGCCTGTATAAAAGGCTGGCCCCGGCTTCAGCCAAGTGTTCCTATTTACTGACTAGTTTACAATAAAGTATTTGTTGTTGGAACCCGGTCTACCTCGTGTGTTTTCCGAACAAAACACTTCCTAACTCCATTACTCAGTTATCCTGCCTGTTTTCCCTTAGTGAAACTTAAGAATAGAGTCAGGTTAGAAAGTTCAAAAAGACATCTCTTGTGATATGGGTTCACCTTTCCCCTCGTTTTTTCCCCAGTCCAATTCATACATCTGATCTCTGTCTTTGGGTTTGTCCTACCCCAATTTTTCATCTCCATAGAAGTCAAAAATCTTTATAGATGCAAACATATTTCATGTGCTAGGAAGTGCCCATCTGTAAGGTAATAGAATTAAGAACTCTGGATTTAAGTAGGTCTGCTATAGCTTGAAAACGAGTTTGTAACTTCAAATCCAGGATCATAAATAGCCATGAAAGTGGTCTGTCATAATTTCAAATGTAACATGTAAGTAAAGGACTACCTGCGTTCCATTTCTTCTCCGTGAGGCCCACAAGCTCATTTCCAGGTGCTACTTGGAGAAAAACAATTAAAAACTCTCTGCTAGTACTGCTATTCCTTGCAACTCTGCCCAAAGAACTCATTGCTTCCTCTCACTGTTCCTCTTCTATACCTGTGACTGTCATATCTCTGGACATGGGTCAATGGGCTTTCAAAAGAGCACTAAAGCCACCTTCAGAAACAAAACACCCACTGAGTACTTGATCCATAAAATCTGTTAATTCATTAATTTGACAGGTGGCCAAGTGTGTCATTTCTTGCACAAACATTCACCCAATTCTGCCCCACCCCTGCTAGGGAGAGTGATCAGGGGTGGTTTTCTGTTTGACAGGCAACGATTGATGGCAAAGGAAGCAAAGGATAAGAGACCTGTTTCATCGCTTTCTAAAAATTATCTCACATTAAACAGTAAGGACCGCACCAGTTTCCAACTATTTATTGTGCTCAGCAATTGGGGGACAAATTTTGGGTTGACATTCTTTTCTGCCAGTTCAAGGTTTGGTGCAGAGATGGTATTCAGCAGGTTCTGACCAGTTCTGGAGAACAGGTAGCAGAAATTTTGAGTAGTTTGGAGAACCGGCAAATCCCACTTCTGACTGGAGATTTTACAGTATCCTTCCCCTGCCACGGCCATCAAGCCACGGCCACAGAACCAGTAGCAAAAAAATTTGAATCCCACCATTGGTTTGGTGGATTTTAACATATCCACCAGTATCTGCCTAACTTAATTTACAGGCTAAATCCCTAAAAATATTCTGAAATGTTTTGACCTATTTTTGTAATTCCATTGTATTTAAAAAAATTGTAAAGGTAAAGGTTCCCCTCGCATGGTCATGTGGCCGGCATCGTCTCCATGGTCATGTGGCCAGCATCGTCTCCATGGTCATGTGGCTGGCATGACTAAACACGGAAGGCTCATGGAACACTGTTCCCTTACAACCAAAGTGGTCCCTATTTTTCTACTTGCATTTTTACATGCTTTTGAATTGCTAGGTTGGCAGAAGCTGGGACAAGTCATGGGAGCTCACTCTGTTACGCGGTGCTAGGGATTCAAACTGTTGAACTGCCAACTTTTCCGATCGACAAGCTCAGTGTCTTAGCCACTGAGCCACCGCTTCCTCCGAAAAAAAGTTGTATTACTGGTCAAAATCCTTACTGTAGGTTTTCTTAGCACTACAATTCATCTTCCTATTCATCAATGGTCAGCTTTGTCCTTTCTTTACAAGTCTCAAATTTGATAAGGTATTTATTTTCTTACATTCCCTTCTGATAAAATAAAGAAATTCTCCCTAATTGAGAAGTAAACGGATCCAATGATACACCTCTGTTTTCATGGGCAAAATCCCAGCTCAAAATCCCAGTGATTCAGAAAGACCTACAACTTAACACCCACAAGAAGATCCTAAAAAACGCTTTAACCTTGTGTAGTGAAATTTCGGTTTCAGATATACCACCCATGTTTCAAATTGAAATCCATTGGTGTTTTTTTTTTTTAATACACTTTATTGATTTTACATTAAAATAGACCAACAACACATACATAAATGCAAGAGAGAAAAAGAAAACAAGAAAAAAAAGAATAGAAAGAAAAAGATAGAAAATAATAAAAAACATTTTCATCTTCAACAGTTTGTTAGACCTCCTTTTTATCCTTATTTTATGCAATATACACAATTAATCCTAACATATATCTGTATATCACTACTACGATTCTATCATATCTTCTTTTGCCTTTTAGTGTGAAATCTATCCTTGGTCTATCCATTTTTACCAGCAGTTCCAGCTGTCATAATATATTGAAGTGTCTTTATCTTTTAATGCCAATGTTAATTTGTCCATTTCTGCACAACTTGAAATTTTCTGAATAATCATTTCCTCTGATGGAACATGAGGCTGTTTCCAACATTGTGCTAAATCCAATCTGGCCACTGTCAAAATATGTATTATTATATATTTTACTTTTTTTTGTAGATCTTTATCAAAGATCCCTAATAGAAGGGACTCTGGTTTAAATTCTATCTGTTATCTTGTCATTTCCTCCAGCCAATTTCTAATTTTCTGCCAATATTTTTGAGCTTCTGTACAAGACCATTGTTTGTTTGTTTTTTCATTTTTTGAAATCCATTGGTTTTTAGAGCAAAACTAAACATAGTCTCATTTAATTCTCTAGAAGAGTGTGTTTTATCTAAATCAGGGGTGTCAAATTCAAGGCCTACGGGATGGATATGGCCCCACAGGGTGCTTAGATCTGGCTTACAGTGCCTTTACCAGCAAAAATGGAACTCAGGAGTGCCTGTAGAGGAAGGCACCTGCAGAAGAATTCAATTTTCACTGGCAGAGGGTTGCAGGAAGCCATTGCAGCTGAAAACGGAGCTCGGGAGCCCATTTCCATTGGCAGAACACTTGGGCCATCATCACAAGCTCCTCAAACAGCAGTGACATTGAGTTGGCCACACCCACCCTGGCCACACCCACCCTGGCCATGCTCCTCCCCGAGGCCAAACACAACCCTGATGTGCCCTTCAATGAAATCGAGTTTGATACTCCTGATCTAACAGCGGTCCCCAACCTTTCCAGCTTGGTGATCTGGCCTGGCACGGGGGGGGGCTTGTGAGTAGCAAGTGCGTGGGCACATACACAGCGGGCATGCATGCCCTCCACTTGTGTGGATGGAGCTTTGCATGCACAAGGGTGCTTATGCTCATGTGTGAAGCTCCACTTACACAAGTGGAAGGTGTTTGAATAAAGGGCACTTGTAGTTGCACACAAAGTTCCATTCGAGCTAGCGCAAGTGAGCTCTGCTCAGGTGAGTCGGAGCTTTGCACATGAACGCAACCACCCTCCGCATGGGTTTCATATGCATATGCGCTTACCCACCGCTCACACGAGTGAAGCTTCACATGTGTGCATTTGGCTATCTCTCCCGCAGCCCAATTTTGAACAGGCCATGGCCCAGGGATTGGAGACTCCTGATCTAAAGTAATGCTTCTGTATATATTTTATCACTTGGATAAATATACGAGAGTTATCCACAAAATAGATTATGTTTTCGTCTGTAGCAAGAAGGGGTGGAGCAAGCGTGGCCATCTTTGGTCTGTGTGTCCGCTGCTTAGTCTGCATCTAGTTGTGCTAGTGGGAGCTTCGTATCATTGCCCATTATTTCACAGCAAACGTTTGAAATGTGTGCTGCAATTGAAAATCCCGAGTTGTGAGGTGCGATCAGTGATAAGGTTTTTGTTGGCAAAAAACCATAAACCAATTGAAATTTTTCGGCAACTGTGTGAAGTGTACGGGGACAACATCATCACTGAAGGTGGAGTGCGCCAATGGTGCATTAAGTTTAAAAATGGACGAACTAACGTTCATGATGAACAGTGGAGTGGATGTCCGAGCATTGTGACTGATGAATTGGTCACGAAAGTTGATGACAAGATTTGTGAAAACTACCGTTTCACAGTAACAGAACTTTCGCTTAGTTTTCTACAAATTTCACGCAGTTTGTTGCATGAAATTGTTACACAAAAGCTAGGCTACCACAAATTTTGTGCAAGATGGGTGCCAAAAATCCTGACAGAAAACCACAAGAGTCAGCATATGGCCGCATCATTGACATTTCTGTACTCTTATGACAAAGATGGAGATTTATTTCTTGATCGAATCGTAACTGGAGATGAGACTTGGGTCAAACATGAACAGCGAGACCAAATTGCAGTCTATGGAGTGGGGGCACACAAATTCCCCCAAAAAACCAAGAAAATGTTTGCAAACGTTCTCTGCAAGGAAGATTATGGTGACTGTTTTTTGGGATAGGCAAGGTGTGCTTCTTATCGATTTTCTGGAACATGGTGCAACAATAAACTCTGTGAGGTATTGTGAAACGTTGCAAAAACTAAGAAAAGCAATTCAGAACACGCGTAGAGGAGTCCCTATTATGGTCATATGTCAACAACTACTTGTAGACAATTTTAGTCGACTGAAACAGAGAGAAGAAATATAAACTTCTTTTTTTATGTGGCATAACAAATTTGGAGAACTTTCAAAGTGCCAACATGGCTGTTCATAGTGATGATTACAGCCGCAGGCCTAGTTTTCTCATTAAGCTGTATCAGAGAACATAAAATAAAATTATTTTACTTATTCATAAAGATTTCTTTCATTCCTTTTGTTCAGAGTGTGTGTGTATGTGTACACATACATGTATATTTATATATGTATGTATGTGTATGTATATATATATATATGTACGTGTGTGTGTATGTATATGCATAGAATTATATACCACAGTACAAGTAGCTCTAAAATCAAGTTGTCAACTTTGAATCAAACCTGGCAGAAGCCATTTTTCTATTCCTCAGAGTGAGGAGGGGGAAAAGGAGAGTGAAATGCTTTACTGGACACAACACAGATATTTCTTGTTGGAACCAAGATGATCTCTACAGGTGATGGATAGAACCGTGGAGGAGTGCCTAGAAAGCCCTCCCATTAACCTAATTGGCCAACGTGACTTGAGACAGTTGAGGAGGGAGTTATTTCTTATTTTAATTATTCTGAAACCATGGGAAACATTTATAATTGGTTAGCATTTGATCGTGCCAATATGGTGTATCCAATAAAGGAGTTCCTAGAGAAAGTCTGTAGCCTCAGAGTTCGGATTTGCTTGGTTCATTAGTTGGAACTTAGCTACCCTTCAATCAAATCCAGTATGACTATTGTCCCCCTTCTACAATGTGATTGGGGCCTGGGTGAGATAAAGGCGCTTGTCCGGAGAATGAAATCATCAGCTATGTCCTCAGACATGTATATTTGCAATAGCGGCTGCGAATATCTGTAGCTCAGGTGTAGGGTGAGGATAAAAGTTCATTCTTCAAGCTTGTGGGTTGGTTTTCAAACAAGCAATTCCATCAACAGACACACTGATCTACAATCAGCCTACAAACCCATCAGAATCCTAATCCTTTTGTTCAGAGCCAACCCAGAGACAGCATTGACCCACAACCATCCATGCAATTTCCCCACCACCACCAGTTCACCTCCCAAGGTCCCTGACCTTATGTAACCTCCCCATCACAAGGCCCATCACAAGACTCTCATTGATGACTCACAACTGACCCATCACAGGACCCTCACTTGACATATCCATACTTGAAGCTCCTATAAACAGAAGAGCACTGACATCTCCTAAATTCTGCTGAATATGTTACCATACCTGTCATGTTCCCATTGGAGTATGAATCAGAGGAGAAAGACGAACTACTGACAGGGAGTGGGAGAGTGGCTCCGTTGGCTGTGGAGGAAAGTGGGGAAGGGCAAAGTCAAGCTGGGCAGAGCAAGGAAGAGGTAGAACAAGGGAGAGGGAGTTCAGAGGAAAATCAAGGCCCACCCCCTCTTCATCCTAGGGCACACAGGGAAGAATGGAGAAGAGATCAATGTGGGTTGCATGGCTTAAGAGGGAGGAAAGGGCCCTGATTCCCTTCACAAGGTACACCTGGGGAGGATGTGCAAGGGAGAGGCAGGTGGGTGGGGCAGTTGTCAGGAATAAACATTGAGTTTATTTTGGGTTGGCTGCGGTTATCTGCGTTACTGGCATCCTCTCAACTGGTTTGATTTATTGCCGTGCTACTTCAATTCTGGAACTCCTTATATTGCCCTGCCGGATTTATTATCTTATCTTGCCTTGTGGGATTTATAGTTTAAAGTTTTCAGTTTACAACGTTTGAATTGGAATATCTGCAGCCAAAGACTGTTGCAAGTTTGGGGGAGAGTTTTTCTCCAGACTGGAAGGTAACCAGAACATTGGGGGGGGGGGGAAATTGGAACTAATAAAGGGACCCATTCACTGTGTTGCCTTTGTGCCATGCCCTGGGTCATCACAGTATCTAGCTTGGTAGTGAAACATTCAGAAAACCAAAGCACAAGCTCAGAGAATGAACCTTTACCCTCAGATATGGCCAGAAGGGTCACCGAGGCCATGATGAATGCCCCAGACTAACACTGATCACATCTGCCAACCTACAGTGTGGCAGATTATAGTCTATTCCTTCAACATGTCAAAACAACCTCAAAATCAGCCCTCATTCTGTGATGGCTCAAGTCAATGGCAACTACCCATGGAAGCAGGAACACCAGCTTGAAGGCAGGAGGTGCTACCCAGTTAGCAAAGGAAAGTTCAAGACTTTACTGGTTGAAAACATGTGGAAGAGACCTTCATCCTGCAATGGTCAGACAATCATTTTCCTTTCAAAGCATACAATATAGGACCTCTTGCTGTGACAGATTTGCTATCTGCTCAATTCTGAGTATAAAGGTAAAGGTAAAGGTTCCCCTCACACATACGTGCTAGTCGTTCCCAATTCTAAGGGACAGTGCAGTATTCATCTGTTACAAAGCCAAAGAGCCAGCGCTGTCTGAAGATGTCTCTCTGGTCATGTGGCCAACATGACTAAATGCCGAAGGCTCACAGAACGCTGTTACCTTCCCATCAAAGTGGAGCCTATTTCTCTACTTGCATTTTTACATGCTTTTGAACTGCTAGGTTGGCAGAAGCCAACAACTGAGCCCAACATTTATGTTGCTAAGTGAGAAGTTTGTTAAGTATGTTTTGCCCCATTTTACGACTTTTTTTGTTAAGTGAGCCACTGCAATTGTTAGTCATATGGTTGTTAAGTGAATTGGGCTTCTGCACTGACTTTGCGTGTCAGTAGGGTTGTAAAAAGTGATCACATGACTCTGGGGCACTGCCAAAGTCACAAATGTGAGTCAGTTGTCAAGCATTTGAATGTAAGTCATGTCACCATGAGGATGCTGCAATGGTCTTAACTGTGAAAAACGATCATAAGTTCCTTTTTCAATGCAGTTGTAACTTCCAACGGTCACTAAGCGAACTGTTGCAAATTGAGGACTACCTGTATTTACAATATTTGAACCAAAAACTGGTGTTTACTTCTGGTTTTCAGCAAAAAACACCCTGTAGCAAATGATGGGTTTGCTTAACAACACTGCAAAAGTAAAATAGAGTTTGGTGACAAAACAACTTGCTTCACAACCATCATGACTTACAACCATATTGGCAGGGCTCCAAAGTAGTTATAATTCAAGGACTAAATGTCTGTGGAGATTCTCAGTCATCCAGGTCAATGTTGTCATAAAGGTGTTTTTTCAAAAGGCAACTGGATTGTGATGACCCAGGGTGGGATACAAAATAAACACAGTCACAAAAACCTGGTGAACCCCTTTTTATTCCTTCACTTTGCCCCCAAGCTCCAAATATCCTTGATGGAAGACAAAAAAACTCCCACATAAACAGTTACAAGAAGAAGGAAAAAAGCAACATAAACCAGACAAGATAAGGGTTGGAGGATGTTCGCAGATAACAGAACACACATTGGGAAGGACGGCCAAACTCAGAGAGGAACCATAAACTAGAGATAATTCCACACTTTGTTTCCAGCGTTCGCCCATATGCATGTCTGACCTCTTATTTAGTTGTCACGGCTGCAGCTCATAAAGAGGATCAAGATTGAAGTCACCAAGAAAGATAATGGCGTGTGGGCAGGATGCTGCCCATGTTCGTAGTGTATTTAGCTTGTTTGCATGTTCAACGTGATGTTCATCAGGGGCTCTGTAACATAGTAAGAACCAAAATGTGATATTTAAGGACAGTTCACACACAATGGTCTCAGGAATAGCAAGCTCTTGGGTAACTTGGATGTTTTTTAGATGTAGGGACTTTTTATAGAAGATAGCAACACCACCTCCTCTACGGATTTCACGATCTGATTGGTAGACATGATCGTCTCTTACTGTGGTAATGGAGTCAGGGAGAGATGCGTTGAGCCATGTTTCACAGACAAATATAATGTTGAATTTAGCCGTATTTAGTAAGAGGAGAAATTCAGGTATTTTATTGACAAGGTTTCTTGCATTGAGTAGCTTGCATTTAAGGCCAGCAGTAGTTGGAATCGAGGTAGTTAGGGGCATGCATGCCTAGTTTGAGTGATGCTGGATTGGATGGGGTAGGGTTGGATGTGTTTTCTTCTTTCATGACCAAAGTAATATATATGTCTATGGATTTCAATTGTGATTTTTATTTATTATTTATATATAGAATTTATATTGCCGCCTACTTGCACATGGTGGCTCAAGGCGGCTTCCAGAATATATGTGATGACCCAGGGTGGAATTCAAAACAACAGTCACAGAAAACAGGTGAAGCCCCGTTTATTCCTTTACTTTGCTTCCAAGCTCTGAATATTCTTGACGGAAGACAAAAAACTCCCACATAAACTTTTACAAGAAGAAGGAAAAAAGCAACACCAAACCAGGCAACATAAGGGCTGGAGGACGTCCACAGATAACACACACTGGGAAGGACGCCAAACTCAATGAGGAACCATAAACTAGAGATATTTCCATGCTTTGTTTCCAGCATTTGCCCATACACAAGTCCGTCCTCTTATTCAGTTGTTAAAGCTGCAGCCTATAAAGAGGATCAAGGCCCTCTCCTCCTGAGTAGACCGTGTCTCTCCCTGATCCTCTTCTCCCTGTGTGCCTTAGGATGGATAGGGGATGGGCCTGGGTCCTCCTTTGACTGCTCAACCGGCCTCTGCCCTTCCCCAGTTTCCTCCACAACCTCCGGCACCACACTTCCACTCGCTGTCAGCTGTTCCTCCTCTTCCTCAGAGTCAGACTCCACCAGGGGCATCACATAGATTTGCTTAAGTTTTCCCTTGAAGACGTTTAGCTTTTCATCCAAGAAACTTCATCAGGTCTGACCGGATGATGCAGGGAGGGGAGAGAATAGAAGAATTAGTTCTGAGAGGTTCTTCCCTCCATCCCCCTCACCATCTAGTCAGAACTGATGAAGCAAAATATCTTCAAGGAAAAATGAAAAAAGTACAGTTGCTTTTTGAAAAAGCACCTCTGAGGCAACCTAATACAACTACTGTAGCATTTGAAATGGCTATGCATTCTTCCTTTCCTAGACTGACTGAAAATCGTTACTGTCAGAAATTGTTTGGCAGCATATATGTTTAATAAATCTGAAATATCCAGCAGAAATACCTGGAATTAGCAGAAATGCCCCATTTAAATGGCTGCTTCTAAAACATCAGCATATCTTTATAATATTAACATACCCATAAACCCTAAATACAGTCATTGTACACAAATTCACAATCCCATCACATAATATGTTTGCAATAGTAGCTGTAGCTCAGGTATAGGATGAGGGTGAAGGGTATCCATCTCCACTTAGAAACCGCATATATTTTTAAAAACCTCAACTAAAGCCAACATTGCACAGAAAACATGTAAAAAGAATCCTAACTGCAATAATCCTTACCACTTTGTTTTAATCAGGAAGAAAGAAAATAATGGACATATGGAATAAATTCAAGAAAATGAGCAGAATTATGTAAAGATACAGGTCTCATTGTACATGTTTACCATGCAATCCCATGATTAAAACCAGAGCTGTGATTCCACAACTAATCACCCAGGGTAACTAGGGTAAAAGTAGTTTGGCTTAATGGTTTGGGCACCAGACTAGAAGTAAGAGACTGTGAGTTCAAATCCCACCTTAGCTATGAAAGTTACTGGATGATCTTGAGACAGTCAAATACTCTCTCAGTCCAACTTTCTCAGAGGATTGTTGTTGTGAGGAAAGTTGGAGAGGAGTGGTGTGTTGGATATGTTAGCCATCTTATTTGTAAAATTATTATTTTTACAAATAATAATAAAGGCAGGAAATAAATAAAAACTAAATGACACTTTATGAATTAATGCAGTTGTATGGATTTGCAAAGTATACAGGTAGTCCTCAATTTATGACCACAACTGAGCTCAAAATTTCTGCTGTTAAGCAAAACATTTAAGTGAACTTTGACCCATTTTACGACCTTTCTTGTCACAGTTGTTCAGTAAATCACTGCAATTGTTAAAATTATTAAGTAAATCTGGCTTTCACACTGCCTTTTCTTGTCAGAAGGTCACAAAAGGGGATCACACAACTCCAGGACACTGCAACTGTCATAAATATGAGTCGGTTGCCAAGTCAATTGATCATGTGACCATGGAGAGCCTGCAATGTTTGTAAGTCTGAAAAACAGGCATAAGTCACTTTTTTCAGTGCCGCTGTAACTTAGAACGGTCACTAAATAAACTGTTGTAAGTTGAGGACTTCCTGTTCTGATTATGGGCATAGAAACTAGCCAACTAGCCATTAGCCTAGTGTGAATGCAGCTTATAAGAAGCTTATGTACCAGATAATGAAAGTAAGGCAGCCAATAATCAAATTCCTTCAGTTGACAAATTATTTGTCTTGCAAAATTCCAGATGAACACTAGGAGACAGCAAAGGCCACCTTTTTTGTGTCCCCACCCAGGGGTGGGATTCTACCAGTTCGCACCTATTTGCTAGAACCGGTCGTTAACATTCTAAGCAGTTTGGAGAACCAGTTGTTGGAAGAAATTACTGGCCTAATCCTGTAAGGAAGGCAGGAAGGAAACATTCTGGTGTTGCTTACAGAAACTGCCTCTCCGTTAACCCTTATTACATTCTTGGCAGGACTAGACATCCTGTCTCAGAAACTTCCCTGGAGTTTTTTTTCCCTCCTTTGCTGGTACTTTTCTTGTGTGGAGTGACCATTCCAAGTTACAATGGCACTGAAAAAAGTGACTTATGACTGTTTTTCACACTTACGATTGTTGCAGCATCTCCACAGTCATGAGAAGCCAGGCAAGGAGATGTGTGCCTCGATATGAGTGATATTAAGTTGGCCACACCCAGCCAATAACATGACCATGAAGCCATACCCATCAACTAAGCCACGCCCACAGAACCAGTTGTTTAAAAAATTAAATCCCACCCCTACCCCCCACCCCACCCCAATGATCATCTGCCTCAGGTATTATGAGCCTTCAGTAGATTCTGGCAGAACAGTAAGTAAGTCCTTGACTTACAACAGTTCGTTTAGTTTTCAATTTAACATTTTTATTGAGTTATGAGGTAAAATAAGATACAAAATATGAAAGTAAATAGGAAAGGAGTGGGGAGGAAGCAAAGTGAGGAAGGGTTAGGAAAAAGGAAAAGAAGCTTTGACTTCCAACTTTCCCTGTTGCAGTAAAATAAGGCATTCACATCAAACCACAACTGTTTCTTTTTCCATAATAATATAAACTAGCCATTTCTGTAAGGATCTAATTGGTAAAAACCAAAATCAAAGATTCATTTTTTTCCACATCAAGCACAAAGTTCAGAAGCAGTTTCCATGTGGGAATGAAAGCACTTCTGTTCTTTTCTTGAATCCAAATTTCATCAATTTTGCCATTTCAGCCAATTCCATCAGCTTCGTCCAAGAGTTAAGAATTGACATGACCTTCAATTTTTGCATTTATAATCATCTTGCTGCACAATGGTTCATTTAGTGACCATCTGAAGTTACAACAGCACTGAAAAAAGTTTTTCGCCTTTATAAATGTTGCAACATCCCTGTGGTCGCTTGATCAAACTTCAGATGCTTGGCAATAGACTCATATTTATGACGGTTGCAAAGTGTTCTGAGGGGTGTTACTTTTTTACCCCTGACAAGCAAAATCAATGGGGAAGGCAGATTCCCTTAACAACAGCATTACCAGCAACTGCAGCGATTTGCTAAATGACTGTGGCAAGAAAATGTTGTAAAATGGAGCAAAACTCAGTTAATATATGTCACAATTACCAACAGAAACGTTGGGTTCTTTTGTCATAAATCGAGGACTACCTGTATAGCATGAAGAGGTTTTCTTCTTTCATGACCAAAGTAATATATATGTCTATGGATTTCAATTGTGATTTTTATTTATTATTTATTTATGGGATTTATTTCATTTTATTTTTATTTTATTTATTTGTCAATTGCTTACAAGATAATAGGTATAAGTAAAAACATAGTTATGAATACATGGATACATATAAGAAAAATAAAAGAAACAATAGGACAGGGATGGTAGGCACGTTGGTGTGCTTATGAACGCCTCCTACAGACCTCTTAGGAAAGGGGTGAGGTCAATGGTAGAAAGTCTAAGGTTAAAGTTTTTGGGATTTGGGGAAGAAACCACAGAGTCAGGTAGAATATTCCAGACATTGACCACCCTGTTGCTGTAGTCGTATTTCCTGCAATCGAGTCTGGAACGGTTTACCTTAAGTTTGTATCTATTGTGTGCTCTTGTGTTGTTATGGTTGAAGCTGAAGTATTCATTGACAGGTAGGACATTGCAATGTATGATTTTATATACTATACTTAGATCGGACTGAAGGTGACGTAGTTCTAGATATTCTAGGTCTAGAATTTCGAGTCTGGTGGCATCAGATATTCTGCAACGAGTAGAGGAGTGGAGAACTCTTCTTGTGAAATATTTCTGGACTTTCTCAACTGTGTTAATATCAGACACATAATGTGGGTTCCAGACTGATGAGCTGTATTTGAGTTTTGGACTCGCAAATGCTTTGTATGCTCTAGTTATTAGTGTAATATTACCAGAGAAAAAGCTACGTAAGATTAGGTTAACAACTTTCAACGCCTTTTTGGCTATGTAGTTAAAGTAGGCTCTAGCACTTAGATCATTAGAGATGAGTACTCCAAGGTCCTTGACAGAATTTGGATCATCAACAAGGTCTTCATTATTCAGGCTATATTTTATTTTCTGATTTTTTTTTTGCCAATATGTAGGACAGAGCATTCATTTGTTGAGATTTGAAGTTGCCATTTATTTGACCATTCTGATACATAGTTAAGGTCTTTTTGAAGGGTTAGCAGTATTGTCTGTGGTGTCGAATAGCTTTACATCATCAGCGAAGAGAACAAAGTTGCTCTTAATATGATCACAGAGGTCATTTATGTACAGTATGAAGAGGGTTGGTCCGAGAACACTGCCTTGGGGGACACCACGATTGACAGGTACAGAATTTGATAGGACGTTCCCAATTTTGACCATTTGTTGTCTGTTTGACAGGAATGCTTCTATCCAGTTATACAGGTGTCCAGAGATACCATAAGATTTTAGTTTTAGGAGTAGTTTGTTGTGTACCACTGAATCAAAAGCTTTACAGAAGTCTATGTAAATTGCATCTATTGCTTTGCCCTGATCGAGTTGTGTAGTCCATATGTTTTTGCAGTGTAAGAGTTGCAGATTACATGATAGTTTTTTCCTAAAACCAAATTGTTTATTAGAGAGAGGTTGTTTGTTTCTAAGTGGGGAATGATGGATTGGTTAATAATTTTCTTCATGACTTTACAGGTGACACAACATAAAGAGATTGGTCTGTAATTTTCAACTAGGCTGGGGTCTCCCTTTTTAAAGATGGGGATGATCGTGGCTTGTGACCATAGTTTTGGCAAGGAGCTGGTCCTGAAAGATTTTTCAAAGATTATGCTTAGAGGTTTGGCTATGGCAGTGGGTAGCTTTTTTAAGAAGTAGGCACATATTCCATCTGGTCCAATAGATAGAGATGGTTTTAGATTGCATAGCGCTTTTTCAACATTGTCTTCTGTAAAATCAGTTAGATCATTGTAGTTGTCTGTGATTCGACCAGGAAATGCTGGGCATGATCCATTGCTGTTTACAAATACTGAGCCAAAGAATGTGTTAAAGAGGTTGGCTTTAATAGTATTGTCATTGCAATCTTTACCATTATGGTGGAATTGGTGCATAGGTTTTCTTCTTGTTTAATATGATAATTGGTGCATTCAGTTTTTATCTAGTGGCATAAATTTTTGTATTGGCTTTTGAAGTTGGCAATGTGACCAGATTTATTTTTCCACCAAAATGATTTCTTTTTGGATTGAAACTTCCTTATTGTTTTGAGTAATTTGTTTTTTCTGGTTTTGGGAGTTGTTAATGGTACATATAGTTTAATGACTCTTTTGACTTCAAGTAAAAATATGTTCTAATGATCTTCTACAGTACTGCATCCAGAGAATAGAAATTGCCAATCAAGGGATGAGAGGTCGTTGTTTACAAGATCATAGTTGCCTTTTTTGATGTTATAATTGGGGATTCCATCGTTGTGATGATTTTTGTGTGGATGTATGTTGAGACAAAAGTCAATCATGTTGTGGTCACTGTTGGAAAAGGATTCTTCAATTTGTATTCCGTAAATTGAATTCAAACTATTGCAGAAGATGAGATTGAGGCAGTTATTAAGTCTAGTGTTGTTGGTTACTAGTTGTGCTAGTCTCAGATTTGTTACTGCATTATAGAAGGTTGCATGTATGGGTTCAGTTTTACATTCATTTAGGGTCTAGTTAATAAGAGGTAGATTGAAGTCACCAAGAAAAATAAAACTGTGTGGGCAGGATGCTGCCCATGTTAGTGGTGGATTTAGCTTGTTTGCATGTTCGATGTCATAATCAGGTGCTCTGTAACATAGTAAGAACCAAAATGTGATATTTAAGGACATTTCACAGATGATGGTCTCAGGAATAGCAAGCTCCTGGGTAACTTGGATGTTTTTTAGATGTAGGGACTTTTTATAGAAGATAGCAACACCACCTCCTCTATGGATTTCACAATCTGATCGGTAAACTTGATAGTCTCTTGCTATGGTAATGGAGTCAAGGAGAGATGCATTGAGCCATGTTTCACAGGCAAATATGATGTTGAATATCCGTCCTCTTATTCAGTTGTCACAGCTGCAGCCCATAAAGAGTTTCAAGGCCCTCTCCTCCTGAGTAGACCATGTCTCTCCCTTATCCTCTCCTCCCTGCGTGCCTTAGAATGGAGAGGAAATGGGCCTGGGTCTTCCTTTGACTGATCAACTGGCCTTTGCCCTTCCCCAGCCTCCTTCACAACCTCCGGCACCACACTTCCACTCGCTGTTGGCTGTTCTGGAAGGCGCTGATGACTGCTTCTGCCAGAGGGCCTGAGGAACCTAGAACGGGATGGAGCCCATTAAATGGCTCCTGTGAGATGCTGTCACTGGGGTGGAGTGGGGGTGATTTTATATATTAATTTATTATATGACTTTTCTTTTATTAATTTTATTGTTTTAATATGAGGTTTTATATTGTCATGCCCCTGGTGGAGACTGACTCTGAGGGAGAGAAGGAATAGCTGACAGGAAGTGGAAGTGTGGCGCCGGAGGGCACCTTCCAGAAGTGTGTTAGAATGGGTGCTGTTCTAATCTCTGATAGAATGATGTTCCAGAGGGAGGGAGCCACCATGGAGAAGGCCCTTTTTCTGGGTCCCACCAGGTGTATCTCCTTCAGGGATGGGACCCACAACATTCCCTGCCTCCCAACGTTGATGGGTTGGGTAAATATGACCGGCAAGAGATGGTCCCAAAGATAGCCTGGTCCCAAGCCATGAAGGTCTTTAAAGGTGACAACCAGCACTGTGATGACCCATAGTCACTCAAAATAACCCAAAACATACTTTAAAGTCTGGTAATACCTTCAACTTAACTTCACTGTTTTATTAGGCACAGTTTAAAGTCACAAAGGTAAATAATGAGGCAAAAGAAAACCAAAACAAACTGCATTGACGAGAGTTCCGAAGCAAGCCAAGATAATTAACCATACATTCCAGGAAGATAACAGGGAGAGTCCATGGGAAAAACACCAACAAAGATAAACCTCTTTCAAAGGAAACAATGAACTTTGACTCCAGCAATTTTGACTACGCAGTTACAAACTTATATACATAGCTCCCAGCTACAAGCCACAAGGAGGATCATGGTAATCTCCTCCTGAATAGGCCTTACTTTTCCCTGATCCTCTCCTCCCTGTGTGACACAGGATGGATAAGGGATGGGCCTGGGTCCTCCTCTGACTGCTCAGCCGGCCTCTGCCCTTCCCCAGCCTCCTCCATCACCTCTGGAGCCACACTCCCACTCCCTGTTGGCTGTTCCTCCTCTTCCTCAGAGTCAGTCTACACCAGGAGTATGACATAGCACCTTGAATTGCACTCAGAAGCAAATCAGCAACCAATGCAGCTCCCGCAGGAGAGGTGAAACGTGCACATCAAGGTCTGCACAAAACCATCACAGCCGCTGCATTTTGCATCAACTGGAGCTTCCGGATACTCTTCAAGGGCAGCCCCATGTAGAGTGTGTTGCATGTAGATTGTAAGTCAAGGACTACCTGCACACTAAAACATTGAGGAATAAGTCACAATTGCCTACGTTTTAAATCTCACTTTTCCTATTAAACCATTAAGTCAACCTGTCAAGTCAACAGCAAATATTAGTGCTTCCTAAGCCAGTGATTCTTTTATTTCTTTCAAGTTGAAGAACACCAAATTGTACCAAGTCTCTCCCATTTCCTTAGCCACCGATTGTTACAGCTGCAGAACACTGCTTATGCCAATATCATCCCTTTTATTTGTGCATAATATAAATGTGTACAAAAAATCACCACATGTGTAGAAAAGGCAAATAGGATTATGTGTTTTCACAATTACAGCAGGCAGGAGAGGAAGAAAACTGATCTTTTTCAGGCTGCTTGCTTCCAAGTTTCGAATTTACACAGCATAAATTGTCTATCAGCACCTACAGGTAGTCAACAACTAAACAGTCACAGTTGAGACTCGAACGTCCATCACTAAGAACAGGTGGTCCTCATTTTACAATAGTCCATTTAGGGACTGTTCAAAGTTACAATAGCACTGAAAAAAGTGACTTATGACTGTTTTTCACAGCTTTGACCTTTACAGTATCCCCATGATCATGTGATCAAAATCTGGGGTTGTGTGATCCTTTTTTGCAACCTTCTGACAAGCAAAGTCAATGGGGAAGCCAGGTTCACTTAACAACTGGGTTACTAATTTAATAACCAATTTAACAACCACAGTGATTCACTTACCGTGGCAAGAAAACTCATAAAACAGAGCAAAATTCACTTAACAAATTTCTCACTTAGCAACATAAATTTTGGGCACAATTGTGGTCGTAAGTCAAGGACTACATGTAATGCATTTGATAAATGATTTGTGCCCAATTTTACAACTTTTTTTGTTGAGGTCATTAAGTGAATCTTGCATTAAGCAAATCCAGCTTCCCTCATTGACTTTGCTGGTCAGAAGCTGAATAGGAAAATTGCAACTGTGATCACATGACACCAGAATGCTGTTTGCCAAATGACCAAATTGCGATCATGTGACTTAACAGATGCTAAGACACTAATAGTGGGACAAATTATCAAAGACCAATTATAAGTCATTATTTTCACCGCCATCCTAACTTTGAGTGGTCAGAAAAGAAATGGCCATAAGTTGAGGGCCTATATTTTCCAGCAGAATGACTGTCAGAAGTCCCTAATTCTACCCTTACACTTGAGGATTTTGGTGACTTCACTGGTCAGATGATCTGCAATCAAGCTACTTCTCATAAAGCAAGATGACAAAAAGAAGATAACTTTTACTTGCATTCAGGGGTGAGATGCTGGGGGTTCCCAGGGGTTTGGGAGAGCCCCTAGCTAAGATTCTGTGCACAGAACCCCCAAATCCCATTCCTGGCTGGCCCCGCCTACCCCGCCCTGGATCTCCCAGGAGTCCCCAGACAGCCCATTTTGGATGCAGGTAAGAGCAGGATGAAAAACAGGCCTCCCGGAAGTTTGGGAAGGCCAGAAATGGGTCTGTTTCTGGCTTCCAGAGAGCCTCCAGAGCCCAGGGAGGCTGTTTTTGCCCTCCCGGAGGCCCGAGGAAAGCCTCCGGAGCCCAAGGGCAAAAACGCCCCCCCCCCTCCTGCTGTAGTGCAGGAGGCTGACTAGGCCACGCCCACCATGGCCCCCACCCACCCAGCAACCGGGCACCCTTTGCTAAAATGTTTGAAGCCCACCCCTGCTTGCATCCCACTAAGTCTTCTGCACAAATTATGGGACAAGTCACAGCTGGTTGTCTTACAACACTTTAGGTCATAAACCATCATTTACAAAATATAATGGAATCAGCTGACAGTGTCCGCAAAACCAACGGATGAAAGAAATATTGGTTTGGTGCGATGTGTGAACCAGGGGTGAAATTTAACCACCTTGGCCCACCTCGGGAGAGGTGGTAGGGACGATTTGAATTGATAAAAAAAATTGTCCCTGGTTGCTATTACTATTATGCCAAGTATTCCAAGCCATGCCCACAGAGCCAGTTGGGGAAATTTTTGAATTTCACCCCAGCTGTGAACTTATTCTGGATCCTGACTCTATGGAACTTCCCAGACCTTGTTTGGAGATGCTTCAACTCTGGAAAACCTAAAATCAATTCTCTCAAGGTGGGGGGAAGGGGAAAATCCCAGCTTCCTATTTTCTCAAAGCAAGAACAATGAGGATATATCTGCTCCCAGAGGTAAGTAATTTCAGTATTCCAGCTTTGCCCTTCTCCTTTAATAATCATTTACACTGGCAATCAGACACCAGTTTTTCAAGAATCTAGCTATGGAGTCAAATATGACAAAAATATTCCCGAGCTGTTTTTTTTATTAAAGCAAAAGAATGGAGCTTTACTCCTTGTCTTCTGACTAAAATCGGCGGCTGTAACATCGCTTGTACAACAGGTAAGCCTATGTTTTTTTTTAAGAATAATTGATATTTAACTTCACCTTTTATACCTTGCCTTTAAAAAAAAAATGGCTTGATTCATCCATGTAAATATTTAAAAGCAAGACATTAAAATCTAAATTAAATGATTACTTTCACCAATCAAGCCAACAATTACAGAGACAGCAATACAAATAGAAGTTAGATTTATTTATATATCACTTTACAGTGCTTTTACAGCCCTCTCTAAGCTGTTTACAGAGTCGTACAGAGTAATAGAGTCAGCCTCTTGCTCCCAACAATCTGGGTCCTCATTTTACCCACCTCAGAAGGATGGAAGGCTGAGTCAACCTTGAGCCTGGTGGGATTTGAACTGCCAAATTGCAGGCAGCCTGCAGTATGGCATTCTAACCACTATGCTACCGTGACTCTAGAGATGAGAAGTTTAGAGATGAGAAACTGATCGAACTGTTATTTCTTCGCTGACCAAAATAAACTGACATTGAAATACAAATGTTATACTGACTAGCACTAACAGATCTCCCTTCTAACATGGGTGGTTTGAGTTAAACTTCTTTATGTTCTTTTTTAGCGAGACAGTCAGCGTTGATGATGTTACCTGGTTTAGGTAATGAAAGTGTGCAAGAAAACCACCAAATTCAGAGAAAATCAAGGGCCCCTCATTTCAACCCTGAGCTACAAATATTCTCCTTTATTGTTCTTTTTCAGTTCAGTTATTTATCACAATACTTCCAATGGTCAGCAATCACAATTGAAGCTCTGCATAAGGAAGATTTTTTTTTTATTAAAAAATCATTTAATAATGGGCAGAAAGGGGGAACAATGTAGTGATATATGCTGCTATGGTTAATCTATAGCATAAATAACACGATCTGTGTTTATTGTAGTATTTGTTAATAACTGCAATATTAACAATACAAGGCCTAAAAGTCAAATGAATATGTAGGAAATTCAGCTGATGCTTAATAAATGAAAACCCTTATGAATTAAACAGCTTGATTATTTTTAATTACTACAAATAATTTTAAGAGAACCCCCTAAATATACTATTTTTTTTAAAAAAAGTCTTTATATTTGAGAGCATGAATAATAATATTCCTAGCATTTTATTAGGGGTAGCAAAATGCATAGAGCTGTCAGTGGATATAACATTCTTTTTACTGGCATGTTTAACTCACACAGTAGTGTGGGGAAGGAAAAATCCCATGTATGAGAAGCAGCAGGATAGATATTAAGCTGTCCATTCAGTTCTGCTTAATTAAATTCGAAGGGAAGCTCCCTCTCTTGTTTCCACAGATCCACCAGGAGCGCCTACAAAAAGGTACCCAATAACATCCACTGGGAAATGAAGGAAAATGACCCACAATGATGACACACGGTGACATGGACCTGTGTCTCCATAGCAACTTTCCTACAATTCCATCCTTCAAGGCAACCTATGAAAATTGAACATGCCCTTCAAGAACAAATCATAAGTGGGGAAAAATGGAAGAATATTCAAGGACACACAGGTGTCTTATCCAAATATGGAAGGAGTACGCTGAAATTCATCACCCAAGATAGCTTAGAGTAGTATTTTTCAACCTTAGCAACTTTAAGATGGGTGGACTTCAACTCCCAGAATTCCCCAGGCAGCCAGCGTTAATATGAACCAGGTGCCATATTTCCTACGCTGGCTGCCTAGGGAATCCTGGGAGCTGAAGTCCACCCATCTTAACATTGCTGAGGTAAAGAAACAATGTCTGAAAGGATATTCCCAATTTCTTCCATACAAGAAGATAAAGTTAGACTTCAGGCATTGCAGGTAGACTTTGACCTACAACAATTCATTTATGACTATTGGAAGTTACAACAGCACTCAACAAAATGATTTATGACCATTTTTCACGCTTATGACCATTGCAGCATGCCTATGGTCACATGATCAAAATTTGGATGGTTGGCTGCTGACTTATATTTAGGAATGTTGCAGTGACCCAGGGTTTAGTGACCTTCTGAGAAGCAAAGTCAATGGGGAAGCCAGATTCACTCAACAACCATGTTAATAACTTAACACCTGCAGTGATTCACTTAACAGCTGTGACAAGAAAGGTTGTAAAATGGGGCAAATCTCACTTACTGATTGTGCTTAGCAACAGAAATTTTTCACTCAATCGTGGTTGTAAGTTGAGGATTATCTATACCAAGTAGGAAAGCTACAAGAATCAATAGGACATTGGCAGAAATAAGCAGGTGACATAAGAACCAGCAAATCTGCAGAAATAACACAATGGCCAGATGACCAGTAACAGTCTAAACCAGGGGTCTCCAACGTTTTGGACCTCAGGAACCACCAAACTCATAATTTTAAATCCCGCAGACCACTAATATGAATTTTGACTGACGGTGGCTGGCTGATGTTGGTGGGAAAGTCGGTCCCATACTCCAGAGCTGCAGTAGTCACAGGACTGGCCTTTTGGTCATCCTGGAGCAGCTGTTCCTCAACCTGGGTGAACCAGCCTGCCATGGACTGGAAGAGCTGCTCCAGGAGGACCAAAGGGCCAATGCTGTGACTACTGCAGCTCTGGAATATGGGATCGACTTTCCCACCAATGTCATCAAGCCACCCTGGGGCGGATTTCCATCCCCTGCTATGAGTCTTACCTTCCAGTTCCAGCTCGCTTGGCTCTACTCAAGGTAAGGTTTGTGCTCAGCTGAAGGGTGGGGGCCAGTGGGTGGGTGGGCCATGTAAGCAGTGCAGTCTTGTATCCCTGCGCAGCCTGGATTAATTGCTTTGGGGGCAGTGTTTTGTGGGGGACATTTCTCTGCGAACCACCAAAATTTTATCACGGCCCACCAGAGGTCCCCAGCCCACCAGTTGGCAACCACTGGTCTAAACTATAGTAAAATCCTTAGTTTCACATGCTAGCAAAGTAAAAGTTAGACTCTTCCATTGCAGATTAGAGTCCTACCTGGAAAGGGAAATGCTCAAAAAAAAAAAAGTTGAGAGACAAATAAATTATTGCTAATGCACACAGGAAAATTGAGAAAGCCAAAAGACACACCCAAGAAGTCAAAATGTTTTTCATTGATTGAATGAAAAACATATTGACTACTTTGGGGTGTCCTTTGGCATTCTCAATTATACCAATAGTTAAAAATGTAAACAATCTGGAAGCTGTAATAATAATAGAATAACAGAGTTGGAAGGGACCTTAGAGGTCTTCTACTCCAACCCCTGCTCAAGCAGGAGACGCTCTATCATTCCAGATAAATGGCTGTCTACTCTCTTCTTTACAACTTTCCAGTGATGGAGCAGTCACAGCTTTGGAAGGCAAGCCATCCAATGATTCATTGTCAGAAATATTCTCCCTATTTCTAAGCTGGTTCCAGCCTTGGTAAGCTACCATCGCTTCTTGTCTCCAGGTGCTTTGAAAAATAGGTTGATTCCCTCTTCTTTATGGCAACCCCTCAAATATTGGAAGACTGCTATATGTCACCTCTAATCCTCCTTTTCATCAGACTACATATGACATGAGTGTCAAGGAACAAAAACAATATGAGACTAGGACCAAGCTAATAACAAAAATTGCAACCAGCTTTAGAATTGACAATTAAGATACAGATAGTTTCTGCTATTTATGTTTAACAATCAAGATTAAAGGAACTAACAGTCCGAAAATATATTGCAGACTAGCACTTGGTAGAATAACCATGAAGGCCTTAGATAAGATATTTAGACATGTGGTATGTTTGAACTTACACTTTTATACTGACAGTGGCTTTCCCTCTGCTGCCCTATTGACTTTGAAAAAGCAAGATAGAAAAAGAATTGATGTTTGGAATATCTGTATTTTTCTGAGAACACTATAGATAGTTTAGTTTACTTTATTGTCATTGCACCTCGTACAATGAAATCAAACATCATCTTCAGTGCACATCATGACCATGAAAATAAACACAAACACATATCCTTCACCCTTCACACATTGAATCGAAAATCTCCAACACTGCACCAACACTACACTATACAGCAGAATTCAAAATAGAAACTGTTTTTCAGCCTATTTGTCCTTATTTTTATTATTCTGTACCGTCTGCCAGATGGTAGTGGTTCAAAAAAAGGGTGCCCAGGATGAGATGGATCTTTGAGAATGTTTTGAACTTTCTTAAGGCAGCGGGAGCTATAAAGCTCTTCCAAAGAGGGGAGAGGGCAACCAATGATCCTCTGGGCAATGACGTTAACCCTCTGGAGTGCTTTCCTATCTGCCACTGTGCAACTGGCAAACCATACAGAGGTGCAGTATGTTAAAATGCTCTCTATGGTGCAGCGGTAGAAGGTCACCAGCAGTTTTTCATCCAGTTGTTGTTTTCTGAGAAGTCTCAGGTAGTATAATCTCTGCTGGGCCCTTTTGACCAGGGCTGCGATGTGAGCACCCCAGGTCAGGTCCTCTTTTAGGGTAACACCCAGAAACTTAAAACTGGCTACTTGCTCCACTCAGTCTCCATTGATAAGCAATAGTCCACTATAAGCTCCTTGTTCTTATTGGTGTTGAGGACCAAGTTATCTCCACACCACGAAAGCAACTGGTCCACTTTATCTCAGTAGGCAGATTCATGAGTCTCACCACTGTTGTATCATCTGCAAATTTAGTAATAGCATTACTTGTGAGAATGCAGTCATGCACATAAAGAGTCTACTAAGGGACACAAAATGCAACCCTGTGGTGTACCAGTGTTAAGAATAAGGGCTGAAGAGGTATGATTACCTCATCTGACCCTCTGCGAGTGGCTAGACAGGAAATCCATAATCCAAAGGCAGATTGAATAAGAAAGTCCAAAGTCCAAGGTCCAGAAGTTTGAGTTAAATGCAGAACTAAAATCTACAAAAAGCATCCTCACATAGCCCTCACTCCCCCCCCCCCCCGCTGTTCTAGATGAGTCAGAGCAGTATGAAGAATGATGGCTATAGCGTCCTCTGTAGATCTATTTCTTCTGTAATGAAACTGGTGCTTATCAAAGGTATGTGAAAGACCAGAAATGATGTGTCGGCAGACCAATTTTTCAAAGCACTTCATGATGATAGGAGTGAGTGCCACTGATCTGTAATCATTGAGGTTATTGATAGGGAATTTTTATTTTTTATTTGATTTGTCAATCGCTTACAAAATAATAGGTATATGTATGTACATAGTTATGAATACATGAAATAGGTACATATAAGAAAAATAAAAGAAATAGGACAGGGACGGTAGGCACATTGATGGGCTTATGCATGCCCCCTCTGAGGAAAGGGGTGAGGTCAATAGTAGATAGTCTAAGATTAAAGTTTTTGGGGTTTCGGGAAGAAACCACAGAGTCAGGTAGAGTATTCCAGACATTGACCACTCTGTTGCTCAAGTTGTGTTTCCTGCAATCAGGTTTGGTGCAATTAACCTTGAGTTTGTATCTGTTGTGTGCCCTTGTGTTGTTATGGTTGAAGCTGAAGTATTCATTGACAGGTAAGTCATTGCAATGTATGATTTTATATACCGTACTTAGATCAGACCGAATGAAGCTCCAAATTGGAGACAAATCGTGCTGGATAATTTTCACCCATTGATAAGACTTGATATCAATTTGATAACACAGAATCAACCTTATGCATCAATTATAGCAATTATAAACATAAAGGGGATAGGAGTTAGGAACTGCTAACACCTTTCTGTTTCTCACTAGATTTTGAATACATGTTGAGAAGCAAACATGTTTCCATTTCCATAAACAGGTTGAACCCAATAAAGCCTTAGATTCTAGAAAGGACTAATCACATAATCAGATTTAAGTAATCCATTTCCAATTATACATCATCAACTTAAGCCATTGCACTACTGTTACATGTAACTGTAAAGGATCAGGACATAGCTTATTCTATCAGTCTCCTTATTAAAGTATACTGTATTTGGAAGTGTAATTAAAGAATAAATTTGTTTGCATGGTAATTTGCTACCACATGGGAGCTGTTTTGATTTCTTGCTATCAGGCAGTAAAATCTCTTAGCTGGTCTTTTCCAAAATGGGAACTACTCACCCAGATACATTTAAGATAGAATAGAACAGAATAGGATAAAATAGAATAGAATAGGAATAGGAATAGAATTAGAAGGGACCTTGGAGGTCTTCTAATCCAACCCCTGCTTAGGCAGGAAACCCTACACCACTTCAGACAAATGGTTATCCAATCTCTTCTTTAAAACTTCCAGTGTTGGAGCATTCACAACTTCTGGAGGTAAGTTGTTCCACTGATTAATTGTACTGTTAGGAAATTTCTCCTTCTCTTCTTGATTAATTTCCACCTATTGCCTTGTCCAACCCTCAGGTATTTTGGAGAATAGCTCGACTGTCTCGTTTTTGTGGCAGTCCGAGATATTGGAACACTGTGACTGGATCATGTCACTCCTAGTCCTTCTTTTCATCAAACTAGACATATCCAGTTCCTGTAACCATTCTTCATGTTTTAGCTTCCAGTCCCCTAATCATCTTTGTTGCTCTTCTTCTGCACTCTTTCTAGAGTCTCCACATCTTTTTCACATTGTGGTGACAAAAACTTGATGCAGTATTCCAAGTGTGGCCTTATCAAAGCATTATAAAGTGGTAATAATACTTCATGTGATCTTGAAATGACAAACTTTCCACTACTATTGATAGCAGTCAAGGATTATCAAACCAATCATCTGGGAGAAAAAGAGGATAACCACTATTCTGAGATTCTTTGGAATCCTGAAATTGAAAATGGCATTGAATCACTCTGCCCTTATTACCCCCCACATGGCTGTTGATAAGTGGTTTTCCATGGCTGTGTTATCTGAACTTGGTGGCCGTCATTCTACTTAGAATGAAGTAGTACTGGACATCAAGAAAGCCATGGTTTCAAATTACTGTGAGTACTTACCAGCAATTACTGTCATGCTTAATCATACAATAGCTACATTATTACAGTTAAGGAATCAAATGTGTGAAGGGATAACATAGTCAACACATTTGCATTAAATAACCAAAATAATATGTTTTGAAAATACTCTGGCTTGCGTTTGAATAACACATTAATTCACGGTTAAGAGTTCCATGGTTTATTGAATTAAGGAAATTACCCAGGTTCACACAACCTTCTAAACATAAATTAACAATAAACCTAGGCTGATACAACACACTGAAATACAAACTAGGCAACTATATTTTAACCAAACATGAACTCAAACTGCATTAACAACTTCAGTTACACAAGTTCCAGTTGCTTTTTTAAAATTATTTTTTGCAACTCAAGAGAATTTGGGGGAGAAAATATGTAAAGGGGCTCTGAAATTTGCTTGTTAGTCTGTCCAGTTGTTCATTAGTAGGCTGGTGAACACAATGGAACTAAATTTCATGCAGAAAGATATGCTAACTAATGAAAGCTCTTTTTAAAAAAAAATATGGGTTGGATTATTCCAAATGTACAAGTAAAATACATGGTATATTGTACGTCACCCTATGGGTGGGGAAGTTGGACAAAGGATGTTGATGATTCCTCCATTTTAAGGCCCCTCCCTCTTTTTTGTTCCAGTCACATGATATGGAATACAGCTATTATTAAGGAATTGTAAAAAAAAAATCTAGAAGCCTCATTCTGCATGTTTTCAGGGTAAATTAACTGAAGCCAAATGTTAACCAGTTCTGCTCTCCATAATTGTAGTGTCAAACCCTTGCAAAACCACTTTAGCACAAAGCAATATTCAGAGTTTCTTTTAACAAGATTTATTGAAAGTGGCTAGGCAAAACCCTACAGAAATTCTCAGCGCCTTGATTGTTTTACTTTGGAATTCAATTTATCTGCCAGGTTGCGAACCCAGAAATTTTGTCTTAAAGCCCCAGAACTTAAGTGAGAAAGGTAAGTGAGGAATATTCAAATCTACAATCAACATGTAGATTGCTCCCAAGGTCTCAACATTGTCATAACAGATATATGAACCAACAGGAAAATCCATTCAGCCTTACTTTGATATGATTGAAATCCTGATCAAGTCTTTGATACTGTAATCCATTTCTCATGGGGTTAAGCCTTGAAGATTTCTAAATTACCAGTAGTGAAAATGCAGCAGCTGGGTTGTTAACCAGTGCAAGGTGTAATGATTTTGGGGAACTAAAAGATTTGAGTATTGTCTGGTTGCCAGCCTATAGGCTGGTTGTAGTGTTGGCTGGTTGCCAGCCTGGTTGCCTACCTATGCCAGGTACAATTTAAGGAATTTGTTATTTACCTTTAAACAATAAACATTTTTGAACCTATCTGGGGAATTACTTCTGCTGTGAACCTTCTTAGACGAGTATAATGGCCCCTTTGAAAATGTCCCCCGGTTGAATGAAGAGGATGATCCCCAAAACATTCAGGGACATTAACCCCCATTCTCTCTGTGTTTAGGAAATTGGCAAGGATGCATCTCTCTGACCAGCTTTTAACTGTTTTTTTACAATACTGATTTCACCATAACATTCTAGATTTTGCTTCAATTATTGTGAGTGCTTAAAGAAGCAGAGAGGGGGGTTATAAATTTAATATTAAACAGCACTGCTGTGTTTTTTTCTAGAGACACCAATGGCAATGTATAACTACAGATGGAACTTATTAGGGAGAAAGAGAATCTGCTCTGCATTTAGTCTCTCGCCATCTGCTTCACAGATGTTAATTGATGGGAGACAAAATTCTCTTTGCGACTATCTCTGCAATTAAATAGCCTATTTAAGAAGGGTTATGATGTAGTCGGCTACATACAGTCCAGGTGAATTGCCACTCTTGTCAATTTTAGGTTCCATTTAACCCAAATCTATGTCTTCTATGAGATGTGACTTAGTAAGTTTTCTGCTCTGCTATTGAGGGTCAATACAGCTTACTCTTCAAGGTGAAGTTTTGTTTTTTTTTAACCGATCTCCTACTCTGTGGTTTATTGGATTTCAGTTCTCAGAATTTCAAACCTCATACAACTGGAGATGCAACCAAAATAAACTGCTCCAAAAAAAGTTGAAAAATGTTTCATGATTGTTCAAAAATAGACCACCAAGCTAGTATGTTCAGCCCTTCATTAAAAAAATTTGAGAAGAAAATAAGGTGGTCACTGCCATTTTGAACAAAAACATTGGTCTTGGCTCGTGGTGAAACTCATGTTATTATTAACCACCAAATTTTGGGGGGAGAAAACCATTTTGTCTTTCTATTGCAGTTACTAAAATAGTATTGAAATTTTTCTGCAATAAGCTAAGATAGTGAGCTTGTTTGTACCCTAATGCTAAGCACCACCTCAAGATGTTGCTTACTTAAATTGCTTTAATTTCAATATACCTTTCTAAAATGTATTAAAACTAGATCCAACCCACTTTCTGAATTGACATAGCACATGATAAAGCTAGCCCAATCCAAAGATTTGATTCAAAGAAAATTTGACTTCAAAGCAAATCCTAAAGCTGAATTGATGACAGAGCAAATCAGGTGGTTCCAAATTGGTTGACAAATTTTTGCTTGTGCCTCTAAAGACCATTTCCACATAGAATTCACAATCTTCACCTAAGCTGAATCTTAGGTGATCTGCAGTCCCATAAAAGCTTAGTTATCAAACATAGAGATAGCCATAAGTTCCCCACAATATGTAGCTTTTTGCCCCGAGATTTGTGGTAAATACTGAAAGCTTCATTTAAAGAGTTGTGAATATATAGGGAGAACATATACCGTGGAATCATATATATTTATTAATCACACTTTAAAGTTAGCATGCTGGTTAAGTAAAGCCAATGTGCCTGGCTGATTATTATGCATCTACAAAAGATGTTCTTACAAATTAGTATTTAAAGTGCCACAAGATGGTTTTCTTGCAAAAGATTAATATAACTACACTTTAGAAATTGAACATTACAGATATATTTCCAAACATAATTTTCATTCTGGGAAGGCTGGTCATGGAATATTCTTATTCCAATGGAACAGTTTATATTATCTAAGTATCAATGGAAAACAGCTTCAAAATCCAACATTAAGGAAGTGGTATGTGTTATTTGGCCATTGGTTGAAGCAAACAGAATATGGTTTTTGGTCAGTTGGGAGCCAGTTTGATGTAGTGGGGAAGATGCTGCCTTAGAAACTTAGAATCTGCAAGTTCTAGACCTCTTGGTGACTTTGGGCCAATTATTCTCTCTCAACTCATCTCAGAGGATGGTTGCTGTCTGGAAAATAGCTGCTCCTTAACTGCACTCTTCTTAACAAGACAGCTCTGATGTCGGTCCTGGGAACTGTTGCAGACACTTGTTCAGATTATGAGTTACAGCCCCAAGTGCTCCTACTCTTCTGGGACCATTTTAGTCTTGATTTTTCACATCCTATCCAGTTTTTCTGTTAGGCCCTGACACTTTTCATATTCCTTCTTCCTGATGCTGCTATCACTTGGCACCATGTATGTGTGTGTATAATGTATACCATGTGTGTGTGTATTCTCAATCTATGTCTGTTGGTTCTTGCTTACATATGTAGTAGTATACTATGTTGGTTCTTGCTTACATATGTACAAGTATATTTGTAGTGTATGTACACACACATAACACTACTCACTCACTCTTCCAAAATGCTTGATTCTACTTTTGCAACTCCCAGGACATATCCTTCATTTCTTACCTCCTTTAAATGTTAAGTATAATTTCCTTTTAATATAAAAATGTTGATTAGGCAAATTAAATTGTTTTAACTTGTGTTAAATAAACCACATTTGGCTGAATTTTCCCAGAATAAGCCACAAGAAGTCGACAACTCCAGTATGCTGAAAGAAGCTGCCTTGTGTTTATCTTGTAAATTCAAATGTTACATCACCACCTACCCAGTCCTTTTTTTATTATTTTATTATTTTTCCAGCAGAATCTGACAAGCTCCTTTCACCTGAACACCAATGTAGGGCCCCCACCCAAGTACAAACCGGCTGAGCATTTTGAGTTTAGCGGGTTGTTCAAACCTAACCCGCGTTCCTGCTTCATCAACGCAAATCCGGGAATGAAGGGCTGTCCGAGCAACCTGTTTTTCCCCTTGAAAGGACATTGCTAGAGATAACCAGTTGCTAGAGATAACCATTTAATAAGCCCACAGTCTCCTAACCTGCACAAATATAGCTTGTGCGCCATTCGCTGCCCATGCTAAATTTATGGAATCCACGCTTCTTCTTTTTTTAGGGGTATGAGGAAAAAAACAGAACAAAAACTGGGTTAGGAGAGACTCGGTAGTTCATCAACCGAGTTCCCGCGCTCCAAATATCACCGGGGAGATTTTTTTTTTTTTCCCCCCAGTCAAAGCCCACCCCCCCACCCCCACCCCCCACTCCTCCGCGCACTCCCACGTTGCAACGGCAGCGGCTGGGCCGTCACGTGACCCCTCCGCTCCCTTCCCTCCCCTCCCCAACAAGCCCGCCTATCTGCTTCTCCCCACCCCTTTCTCCTCCCGCGCCGCTCGCCAGCCGCCCGGCGCGCGCGCGCAGAGTCCGTGGCGCCTGCGTGGCCCCGCCCTCCTCCTCCTCCTGGTCCCTCCCGCCTTCTCTCCCTCCACCCCCCCCCCCCCCCCCCCCCCCCTCGCTCCCCTCCCCCCCCCCCCCCGGCTCTCCCTCTTTCCCCCCCCCCCCCCGCCGTCGCCGTTCTCTCCTCCCCAACGCTTCTGGCGGACTATAAAAGGAGCAGCCGGCAAGGGGTTTCTTTCTCAGTCCGCTGCAGAGGCACGAGCGTTGGTGGGTTGTCTTTCTCTCTCCCGGCAGGGCGCGCGTGCCGCCGAGACAGCCCGTCAGCTGCGCGAGGGGGGGGGGAGGTGCGACGGCGGAGGAGACGACGACAGAGCCGAAGACGACGCCTTGGTCCGCAAGGGCCTTCTCTGGGTCGCCTTCTGCGGCACTCCCTCTGTCTCTCACTCTCTCTCTCCTTCCCTCCCTCCCACCGCCGCTGCTGCTGCCTCTCAGCGGTCCCAGCTCGTCAGGCCCGGCCGCCGGGCTGCGTCTGGCCCGCCTTTCGAGGCCTTCTCACCCCCCACCCCCACCCCCATCCCACCTCAGCCTGCTCGGCCGACGGCCTCCCTCTCCGCCGACGCCATGAGCTCCGGCACGCCGTATATCGGGAGCAAGATAAGCCTCATCTCCAAGGCGCAGATTCGCTATGAGGGCATCCTCTACACCATCGACACCGACAACTCCACCGTCGCCCTCGCCAAGGGTAGGGCCGGAGTGGGGAAGTGGAAAGAGGTGGGGGGCCGCGGTGAGGGAAATGAGGACTTGGGGGGGGGGGGCAACGAATCGGGACGCCTTTTCCTCAGTCTTCTGCCGTCGCGCCCCCCTCGCACAAACCCACAATCCTGTGGGGGGCGCCGCCGCCTGGGTCCGGTCGCTCCCGAGGGGCTTGAAGGGAGGGAGGGAGGGGGGGGGGAGGAGCCGATGGCGCAGGACGGCGGCGGTGCCGCGGGATTTGGCATCGCTTCCCTCACGCGGCTCTTTCTTCTCTTCACCCCCCCCCCCCTTCCCCGGGGGGGCGGGGGGGGGGGGGGGGGGGGGGGGGGGGGGGGGGG